>UESW01004708.1:115009-323758 GCA_900491605.1 Calamus simplicifolius | reverse complement strand
GCCTGGAATCCGTGGGCTTGGGGCGTGATCTCTTGTCAGAGCATTAATTGATGGCAGTACGGTGGAGCTTACCTCCATGTGCCGTGTCGCGCTGCAGGCCGTGTCCTGTCAGAGTTGGTGTCTGCAAGGCATGGCCGATCGTTACGACGCTTGCCAGGCGTGTCCCCTACGTCACCTTTTTGGTTGTCTATCCCTCGTAGAGCATTTGATCATAGAGTGCTCGCATGGCACTGTTCAATGTCCGAGCCCGAGAGGGGTCTCGGGTCTCGGTGGTTGGATGTTGTGAATGTACCCCGAGACCGATGGGGGGTCTCGGGGTAGGATGTTGTGAATGTACCCCAAGACCGATCGGGGGTCCCGGGGTAGGATGATGTTGATGCACCCCGAGAACGGCGGGGGGTCTCGGGGTAGGATGATGTTGATGCACCCCGAGACCGGCAGGGGGTCTCGAGGTAGGGTGATGTGAATGGACCCCGAGACCAACGGGGGGTCTCGAGGTAGGATGATGTGAATGTACCCCGAGACCGACGGGGGTCTTGGGGTAGGATGATGTGAATGGACCCCGAGACCGACGGGGGGTCTCGGGTAGGATGATGTTGATGAACCTCGAGACCGACGGGGGGTCTTGGGGTATGATGATGTGAATGCACCCCGAGACCGACGGGGGGTCTCGGGGTAGGATAATGTGAATGGACCCCGAGACCGACGGGGGGTCTCGGGGTAAGATGATGTTGATGCACCCGAGACCGGCGGGGGTCTCGGGGTAGGATGATGTTGATGCACCTCGAGACCGACGGGGGGTCTCGGGATAGGGTGATGTTGATGCACCCTAAGACCGACGGGGGTCTCGGGGTAGGATGATGTGGATGGACCCCAAGACCAACGGGGGGGTCTCGGAGGGAGTGGCCCACGTACCCACGTAGCTTGAACGTGGATGACCGATGCGGAGGTCGAGATGGGCCTTGGAGGTCAAGCGGGGCTCTGTCAGCTTCCTTCACGATTCTAACGGCATTGGATCAGCCATATCACATGGTTATCATCGTGTTAGGAACATGGGTTAAGTGTTTATTGTAGCACATTCAAAAATAAGTTTTACTTCACAAAGTTTTAAGTTATAGCCATTTAGCAGGCCTAAAGGTAAGGCAGTAAACAGGTTGAGTCAACAAGTCATCCATACTTAAAAACTCATGAGTTGGGTTTGATTTGATAGCTAGGCTTGGTCTAAATTTTGGGTCAAACTCAGGTCCTTGCATTTTTCAACCTAAACCAATCTTATCCAATTTTTACATCATTTGAGTCTAATTTAAATTAATAAAAAATATTTCCAACTTAATACAATCTTGATCTAATTTAATTCATAAGCCTGAATTACATGAATTTCATTTTCTCTCATTTCAACTATCTTTAACAAATCATTTAATGAATTCTTATCAAACCGATTCCTCTTTTCCTTTTAATAATTGTATCTCTTCTCATCTTTTTATTATTTAATTATATTTAATTACTTGTATTTTATTATTTATTTTAATAGACTTTTATTTATAATACTTTAAAGTTTATTAATATATGTTTCGAGAATCATAATTTGTAGAAATGATCAATCATTTAGACAAAGTTTAAAAAATTTAAATAAAAACATAAATTTAAATTATCTTATTTTTGTTTTATTTTATTTTTTAATGACTCTATATTTAATTATTGATTATTAGATTTTAGTTATAAAATTTGATTCAAATGTTAACCTGATTTGATTTAATCCAACTGTAAATCCGGATTTTTGGGTTGTATATAAATAATAATTGAGCCCAAATTGATATGAATAATTTGTTGGATTTAAGTTTTTTTATGGACCGGATCTCCTACTTGATTAGCAAAAGGTTGAGTCTGGATTCAAGATCATTACTCAAAATTAGCTCAGGACCATAACCTTTTCGCAGCTCTACATAAAAGTTAGGCATTGTTGCTTTCTAAATATCTCTTTCATTGTTCTTTCTTAAATCGAAGACATCTTTTGTGCATTTTGCTAAGGCTTTAAATGGTACAAATTGAGAAGAGAATTTGAATTGGAATAACCAAGGCATGATTATGTTAATATTATTCTCAACAAAGGTAATGATGGTTATATTTATATATTGTTCTTTGCTTTTGATTTTTAGCAACAAAATATTTAATTTATCTCATTTTTGGATGATTTTATTATTACTATTATTATTATTATGGTTGCAATAATAGAGGCCAGGCATCCACTTAAAGAGCCCTATCACACACAAAAGTAATTTTAAGTGCATGCATGCTTGATGTCAGCAAAAGTGTCAGGTGCAATTTAAAGCATAGCCAAGAAAGAAAATGCATGCCTGCAAAGAAATAGTAGTAGTAGTAGTATTAGAGATATGAGAACAGAGAGATGTTGCTTTCAAGGATGGTAGGATTAGAGGGAGAAGAATAGAAGAGGTGGGACATGAGTTTTATGCATCAAAAGATTTTGCACAGCTTCTTTGACACTTGCCTGTCAAATGCCAGAGTCACTGACCAAAAACTTTGTCCATCATTGATGGTCCAGGATTTGGGCCACCAAACACTTGAGACCAACCTGTTAACTTGTTGTGGATGGGCCATGATCTGCCATGTCTGGTATGCTTTTTGTGAGGTTGGATCCCTTGTCCAACATAAGAAGAAGGGGTATTTTTGGCTGGCACACTGCTGAGGTGCTCTATAACAGTGCTGCTCCTTGGAAACAATTAACTTTTCTCCCAGTTCTGTGAAACATTTTGGATGGGCTTGCCCACCATTAGCTCAAATAAATGACAAAAAGGAGGACAGCAAGGTTTGAGTACAAGATTCCACAATGGTGAGTCACACAGCACTTTGCTTAACAAGTCTTGCCTCCGAAGGCTGCATTCCGTGATCCACTCGGTGACTGACTTCAATGGTCTCCGCTGCAAGGACTCAACTGGTGCCAAGCTTGTCTGGACTCTGGAAGGTTAAAGTCCATGCCTTCCAACCACATCATCTAGCAGAGTATTGCAATGGCAAGATCTTGAGTCATTTCTCTGAATCTAGTTAAATGTAAGAGCTCATACCGGTATGAATTTAGTTTTACATCTTAAATGTTTAAATAGAAGCAATGAACTTAGATAATATTTTTAAGCTTTTTTTTTTTTTGAATGAGATCCTCAATTATTACTACGAATGATAACAAAGGATAAATCAAATCTGGGCCATAATATTTGTGAATTATGTTGGATTGGATTTAGATTTAGATTTGGAGTTCTAGTTTAATGAGAATGTCGAGATAAAAATATAAATCTATATGAGTCACACTGATTATATTGTAATGCTCCAAGCCTATTTGCCTAAACTTTTCTTTCTCATCCGTATGAAAGTATTTTTGGGTATTACAATTTCTCACATCAAGCTAACCAAAATCTACCACGAGCCGATCATTGATGCTACTGTAAAGGTAATTTTATGCCATGGCACAATTTTACCATAGTATAATCTCCACATTGTATACCACAAGCTAATCAGAATCTATTTCGAGTCGGGTTATTGGTGCTTGTAGAACTCTACCACCATCCCAAGCCCATTCAGTTAATCTATTGATTGGCCGAAACCATATGACATAAAAATTTGACTAAAAATTAATTGATAGTAATTTAGTTATGAGCACTTAACCTTTTCTTTCCAATTCGATGTGAAACTATTTTTGAGGCATTATATATAATAAGTATAAACCTTTATACTTATATAACATCTTTTAAATAGTTTTTTTTGAGATGACATTGTTTTTTCAAAGTTTTCAAAGTTAACTCCACCAAGGTTGGTCCCAAACCCGAGTAAAAGATGAGGGTTATGTTAGGTAGCTGACAGTCGGCGTCAGATCTCTTAAAACATGAATATACTAAATCAAACTATGCGGCTAGAATGTCCCCGTTAGCAGTGGTTTGGACATATACAACGAAAACCTTTACATGCTTCAGTTAGAAAGAGTGATCTTTTTGTTGAGGTTTAGTATTGATGAACAGCAATGGGATCAATCTCGCTGAAAAAGTACCTTGGGCTTTTACTCTTATTGTCAACAATCAGATTGATATAGTGGTAATGTGTTGCCTTTGAATCCTTTGTCCTGGATTCAAAACACCAAAGCACGTCCTCCACGTCCATGAACCACAAAGACGCCCACAAAGCATTTCCTCCCTCTCCTTCTCACATCCAGGAACTCCCTCCCTCTCCTTCTCATGTCAAATGGGTAAAAGCTCCACGCGTCCGCTTCCTCCCATGGAAGTCCCTCACGAAAACGAAGCCTCCTTCACCCTTGATGCACCCAATCAAGCCACGAAGCTAAAGCAAGCCGATGCAATCATGATCAGCCCTTCTAGCGATCGTCCCATCCCGTGGGTGGTACCCACGTAACGCTGAGAGCTATCGTTCTCCTCCCTCATGTGCTTCGATCCTGGAAGGAGGTGAGGGAGGAGAACGAAGGGAAGAAAGGGAGAAGATAGAGAGGCGAGAGAAAAATTATTTTGGGAGAAAAGAATCTGTTTCATTCTATCCAACTAGAGACTAAAGTTTAAATATATCCACCAAGTGGGTTAGGCCCATACTCAGCAAAAACTCCATGGACTAACCCAATGAGATTAAATTAATCCCCAAGCCCACCGTGACTTAATTTAATCTCAACCCTTGGACTCACACCCAGCCCAATACATGTTAGCCCAACCTGGGCCTTGATAGCATCACACCAAGCCCAACAATCTCTACCTTGGTGCTTCAAGGCCTCAGAACGTTCGCCGTGTCTATCAGCTGCAATACCTACGAAAGCTATCCCATGGAAGAACCTTGGTCAATGCATCTGCTGGATTCTCTCCTCATCTCCACTCCACCTTCTTCTACCAGCTCTTTTTAGTCGATGCCTTTCTTGCGAGAGTATTCTCTGGCCACTAGTCTTGCCTTATATCTGATACTCGCTTACTCTAAAGGCTCTTTCTTGCACTGATAAACCTATTTGCAATCAATGGATTTTTTTTTCTTATGGCAATTGGATCACCTACCATGTGCTGGTCCTATGAAGAGACTGCATCTCCTCTGCCATAGCCTGGACCCACCTATCCCTATCCTATCATGGCTCTCCATAGCCTCTAATAGGTGTAAGGGTCTCATTCAATGTCACCAGGGCATATGACACCGAATCCTCGAAGCCGTATCGAACTAATGGCCGCACGTTCCTCCTGGGCCTGTGCAGTGCGATCCCAGTATCAGTCCCCTACCCAGCTGCATCCTACTGAATCCTCTACCCAATTGTTTCATGAACTTCCTAGCTTTTGACCCCTCTATCATTCTTCTCCATCTGAATCTCAAATCCTTCTGGTCCACTAACAAATGATATGATTGTGTAGGAGGTTATCTGACTAGTGTTACCATGTTTCACCTTCTACAGTCCCTGTTGTGCATTTGTACCATCTTTCTCCGAAGGATGGAGCTTTCGTCGAAGGTCACATCTCTGCTGATGACAACATTCTTCTTAAGGGGTTCTATAGCGATACCCCTTGATTCCATAGGATAGCCTAGGAACACTATCTTCTTTGACCTGACATAACTTACTCTGCTCCCCAGTACCAACATGCACAAATGTCGTGCATCTAAATACCCTTAATGTTTCAAGCTTGTCTTCCCTCCAGACCATATATCCTCTGAATGCCTCCATCCAACCTGGTGTGCGGTGACCGATTGACCAAGTAGCTGGCTACATCAACTACGTTAACCCATAACATCTTTGGAAACCTTGCATGTAGCCTCAAACATCTTACTTTTTTCAATAGTGTTCTGTTCATCCTCTCAGCCACCCCTTCCTGTTGAGGAGTTTTCATTACTGAGAAGTGCCTTTTGATGCCCAACTTCTCACAAAATATCTATAACTTCCTGCTGGTGTATTCTTCGCCATTGTTTGACCTCAAACACTTCACACTCCTACCCTGCTCCTTCTCCACCTTAGCCTTCTAGATTCTGAACTTGGTGAAGACCTCTGATTTCTCCTTCATGAAGTATACATACTGCTTCCTTGAGACATCATCTATCAAGATCAAGAAGTATCTGGCCCTACTCATTGCAGAAACTGGGACGGGTCCCCAAACATCTATGTGTACTAGCTCTAGGGGTTTTACAATCCTAGCTATGCTGACCAAGAATTGCACTCTCCTCTGCTTTCCCATCTGACATAAATCACAGATCTCCATGACTCCACCACTCAGGTCCGAAAGTAGCCATCTCTTGCTCAGTTCTTTCATCCTCCTGTCTCCCATATAGCTTAGGCGATAATGCCACATCCTATACACATCCCGAGGATCCTATTCCACAGATGCTGCTTTAGATTTTTATGTCAATATAGAGACCTCCAACCTATATAAATTGTTCTTCAGCCTTCTTTCTCTCATCGCCACCATAGCTCCATTGGAGATGTTCAGAACTCCACTCCCGGCATGACTGTTGAAGCTGTATTTAGTCCACTGGTAAGGGTGCGCACCATGCCATCAAACATCCTCACCCTCACTGTGCCAATCCCTGCCACCTTGCAAGGATGATCATCTCCAAGAGTCACACATCCCTTATCAACCTTGTATAAGTGCTGAACCATAACCGGTTGGGAGTGTAATGATGAGAACAAGCTGAATCCAAGGTCCACACCTATGTGTTGTGCTTGTGACCATCTGATACCACCAAGAGATCATCCTCCATCTTTGGCCTGCAACTGTACTCATAGACTTAGATCCTTCCTTTTCTTCCTTCTGATTTTTTCACTTAGGATAATTTCTTTTGAAATGTCCTACCTCACCACACTTGTAGTACTTCGCCTCTCTCTTACCTTTTCGGACTTTGACCGTTCCCTAGGCTTACTTCTGTCCCTGCCTCTGCCTAACCTTTCACCAACTGATAGACCCTCTTGGGGAACTGCTTCCTTGGTCATCTTCTCCCTCTGCTCATTCATCCGAAGTACTGAGACAATATCCTCATAGAACAATGTCTCCTTCCTGTAGAGCAACATCGTGACAAATGAGTCATATGATATGAGCAATGAACACAATAACAAAAGTGTTTTATCTTTCTCCTCCATCTTGACCCCGACGTTCAGTAATTCATTGCTCATCTGGTTGAACACCTGGATGTGGTACAATACATCTTCACCTTCTGACATCCGAAGACTGTAGAGACGCTTCTTCAAGATCAACTTATTGCAAATATTTTTCTCCATGTAGAGGATGTGCATCTTCATCCGAAGTCCCTTCGGGGTCTTTTTCTTCAGCACTGAATAGAGGGCTGAATCGGCTAGACATCCCCTGATCGCTGCACATATTTCTTCTCCAACGATATCCACTGTTTGTTTGTTATCCCATCTGGCCTTTCCTTCAAAGCCATATCTAAATCCTGCTGCACAAGGAGGTCCTTTACCCAGATTTTTTACGTGAAGAAACTTTCATTCCCATCAAACTTCTCAAAATCTATTTTTATGCTACTACTCATGGTCAGATTTCAACCAAAAATAGCATAAAAAATTTCAGAAAATTAAGAGACATTGATAAAGCCTTGCTGAAATTTTTCAGCCCTTGAAGATCTCCAAATAACTTTTTTCTGAACTAGGCTCTGATATCAATTGTTAGGGTTTAGTCCTTGATAAACAACAATGTGATCAACCTCACTGGAGAAGTACCCTAAACTTTCATCTCTTGTTACCAATAATTAGATTGGTACATCAGTAACACATTTGCCTTTGAACCTTTTGGATTTTTTCTTGATGGAATGCCCTTCCGCTAGATCGTAGGATTCAACATGGAACCATGAGCCCACGTTCCTCTTCTCATGCAAGTTTTCCTGGAGACTTTGGAGGGTGCATCAAGCTATGCTTCATACATGGGAATCCCACGTCCTCCACGTCCACAAACCACGAAGACATCCACAAAGCTTCCTCTCATGGAAGTCCTTCACGAAAACGAAGCCTCCTTCGCCCTTGATGCACCGGATCAAACCACGAAGCCAAAGTAAACCGATGCAATCACGATCATCCCTCCCATCCCATGGGTGGTTCCCACGTAACACTGAAAGTTGTCGTTCTCCTCCCTCACGTGCTTCGATCCTAGGAGGAGGTGAGGGAGGAGAACGAAGGGAAAAAAGGAAGAATATAAAGAGGCGAGAGAAAAAATTATCTTAGGAGAAAAGAATATGTTTCATTCCATATGATCTAGACTTAAAAAAAAAACTCATATGGACTAACCCAGTGAGATTCAACTAATTCCCAAGCACACTCGTGATTTAATTTAATGTCAATCCTTGGACTCACATCCAGTCCAATACAAGTTAGCCCAATCTGGGCCTTGATAGCACCACACCAGGCCACATTAGGCCCAACATTTTTAATAGTCCATAGTAACAATAGAAGTAGAGGTAGACCTAAACTAATATGAATAAAAATAATTAAAAAAGATATAACTATTTATAATTTGAATATCGACTTAATTCTGAATAAAGTAGAGTGGAGGAAACATATTTATGTAACCGATTGAAAAAAAAGGCTTAGATGAGTTGAGCATTATTTTTTCAAAGTTCGTGCAAAGACAACCATGGTTGCCCGGTTGCGCAACTAGACCAACACTGATTCCCGTCTTGTTCATCTGGGTGAGTATTTTTCTTAGGATCCACTTGTTGTTTTTATTAATATTCCTCTAAAGTAATGAATATAGACGTCAATCCTCTTTTACCATTGGTTCAGAAGCTGGAACGAGGTTTGGAAACAAATCCTTGAGAGTGAAATCACCTACCCATTTATCAAGCCAAAAATGCAAGCATGCCCAAGAAATATGTATAACCCTGCAATAATCCCCTTTAGAACATTGTTCCTCCAAACTCACCGGGTCCATGTAGGCTAGAGATATTCATCAATTTGGTGTGTGATCCCAATTCCATTATATATATTCTATTCATGTGTGGGCCTCCACCTTATTTTGTTACACAAGCCAAAAGAATGGCATGTGCTATTGTGTTGCTTTGGATGGGTTTAAGTTGTTGCATGTTAATCATAACTTAGAAATCGTAATGACAACACATGTTTTTCTCCAACTCAGGTGCGCTTCTGGCTCCTGATCCGGACATCGATCCTGCTACTTCGAGGTGGAACCTGCAAACAATCCGCGCGCAGAGGGTGCTATGGGGATTGCCCTTTGCGGAGGACCCTCTGACGCTCAAGTCAGTGGAGATTCACAGCAAGCAGATATGTGGAGAAGATTCTCACAGAGGAGTTCCCCTTTTTTGGCCAGAGCTTCGAGTTCAGAGTGGAGCTTCAATGGAGAATGAGAACCAGTGTAAGAACTGTGTAAAAAATGGGCGTAAAATGGCCGTACCTAAAAGGCTTGAGGGTGATGGTATTTATAGGCGATCACCTGATTCCTTGGACGTGCTCTGGATGAGGTCTGAAAACTGTTAGTATTCGAATCAAGTTTGTTATGAGGCCAGCGGGATCCGTATCTTGTCAGTTAGAGGATCAACGAATGGAAGAGCTAGTTGGTGTCATGAGGTTTAATGATCACATGGACCTAGGCCACTCTTGCGGATCCTAGGTCATCTCTGGGCATGATTCGCTGTCTGGAATCTTATTCAGTTATAGTTGATTCGAATCCTTATGCACCGGATTCCACAGAGGTATTTTGAACGCTGTGGTTCGGTTATCATGGTTCCACGGAGGTAGGTGCCTGAGTGCCTCGACCGGGCCGAGGCACAGAGAACGGCATGATCCGCCGAAGTATGGAAAGGTTCGGTTTGCCGAGGTATGGCTTGGCTTGGTTGGCCGAGGTATGGCTTGGCTTCGTTGGCCGAGGTTTGAAATAGCTTGGGTTGTCGGGTTGACCCAACTTTGCCAAAGATGATTTGATCTTATCGCTAGAACGTCGTGCCAGCTAGCCAACTGGCAAGCAGGGCGTTTGGATTGGATGCGACCCCATCGCCAATGTGAGCGGTCAATAATGCAATGACAATTTTACCCCTCATCACATGCCCCCCACTCCCTAGTTCGAAGTGTAATTTCGGATATAGGGAGTAGAATTCTGGAGTAATCTTATTTGGGGGACATGTCATTCGATCCTCTATGGAGGAAGTGTTTATCTTTGTGTAGGTTAGAAAAAGGCCTGGGCGGCCCTCTTGCTGAAGTAAAATAAGGTGCTTATAAAGATTATATTTTACTTGGCGCTGCCAAGGTATGGAGATCGCTCGGCCCAGCCGAGGATTATAAAGATTATATTTTACTTGGCGCTGCCAAGGTACAGAGATCGTTACTCGGTTGTAGCCGAGCCTTCAAGATTATATTTTACTTGGCACTGCTAAGGTATGGAGATCGTTACTCGGTTGTAGCCGAGCCTTCAAGAGATTATATTTTACTTGGCACTGCCAAGGTACATAGATCATTACTCGGTTGTAGCCGAGCCTTCAAGAGATTATATTTTACTTGGCGCTACCAAGGTACGGAGATCGTTACTCGGTTGTAGCCGAGCCTTCAAGAGATTTATTACTCGGTTGTTGCCGAGCTTTCAAGAAATTTGTTACTCGGTTGTAGCCGAGCCTTTAAGAGATTTATTACTCGGTTGTTGCCGAGCTTTCAAGAAATTTGTTACTCGGTTGTTGCCGAGCCTTCAAGAAATTTATTACTTGGTTGTTGCCGAGCCTTCAAGAAATTTGTTACTCAGTTGTTGCCGAGCCTTCAAGAAATTTATTACTCGATTGTTGCCGAGCCTTCAATATATATTTTACTTGGCGCTGCCAAGGTACGGAGATCGCTCGGCCCGATCGAGGATTTATATGACCTGCTTCTCATTGTAGCTTTCAAGGAGAGTTATAAGAATTTTGCAGGCCTTCAAAAGCTAAATTTAATTCAACGAACAAGAATGAGTTTAGTAAGGGCATACTTTTACTGATGATATGCACGAAGATCATTCGAGTTCCACATCCGAGGAATAGATTTTTCATCCTTCAAATAATAAATTACTTGGCGTGGCTAAGGGAAATTCTATTGGCGCCCCAAACATTACTCTCCACACCCATACTTACTTAAAATTAGAATACCTAAAATACCCTAAGATGTAATTACTTTTCTACCCTGCTTATTTCTCTCTACACCCACCTGATCAAAACCCCTAATAAAATTTCAAAACTCCTCTCCCAGCCACAGCCATCTCCCTCCCTCCCTCCCTCTCTCAACGATTCTCTCTGAAATCAGGGTCTAGACAAGGTTTGTAGCTCTCATTTCAACAATGGAGAAGCAACTAGTAATCTGGGAAGGCGACGGTGACGATAAGGTTCGTTTTTAAAAAATATATCGTCTTTTTTTTTCCCGGATCGCGTTCCGTTCGGCCTACCAGGGCCGAACGGAATAGAAATGTTCAGCCTTCCCAGGCCGAACCGAAACATTATGTTCGGCTTAACCTGGCCGAACAGATGCATTCTGTTCGGCTAGGTTATGCCGAACATAATGATTTCGTTCAGCCCAGTGTGGCCGAACGAAAGCATTCTGGTCGGCCAGGGCAGGTGTTGGAAGATTATTGAAAAATTATATGCCCCAATCCTTTTGATTTTGATGATTACTAAAATCCATTGAGTTCATTAAAAGATGTAATGAGTTTATTTAAATGAGCAATGAATTTATTTTGAACAATCAATGAGAATGTTAAAGTTTGACTTTAATCATTTTTGAAAGTAACTTTAAGCTCAATGTTTAAGCTTTCAAAAAAATTTTATAATTCATATTTTAATCAATGAGTTTTTGGAATAGTTCTTGAATTAATTCTTAATGTCAATTTTATTGAATTCAAGTCAAAACAATGAATTAAAATGAATCTGGAACGATTTTAATGTCAATCAGAAAAGTTTCTGATTTTTGATACGTTCCGGAGCCGACTCTTGAGTTTCAGAGTCGACTCCACACAGAGTACAGAAATGTGCATCTATCTCGAGTCGACCTACGAAATTTGTCGAGTTGACCCCTGATTCTGTCGAGCCGACTCCATGACTGTGCGAGTCGACTCCGCTCAGACACCAGAGGTGTGTTTTTCTGAGCACTTCGCGAGTCGACCCCCAGCTTTTCATGAGTCGACCCCCGACTTTCAGGAGTCGACACTTTACTTTTGGTGAGTCGACCCTAACCTTTATGAGCATTTCTATTTTTAGTATCACGAGCTCGAGCCGACTCGGGAAAAGCATGAGTCGACTCCAGCAAATCTGGGCGATATTTTTACGGATGCCAACTCAGCTTCAACGGTAAGATTTTTGATTAACGGCTATTTTTTTTGTGTCTAACGGCTATATTTTGCAGAATCTATAAATAGAGAAGTCGTTTTCAAATCAAGAGAGACAAAGAGAGATATTTATTTCAAAGAAAAAGAAAGGAAAAATTGGAAAAACAGAGCGTTAGCTGAAAAAATCCGTGATTCAAAATAGAGTGAAAGAAAGAGTGTGAAATCAAAGGAAGCTCCTTCTGTGCTCAAGCTCACTATCCAAGGAAGCTTCAGAAGAAATCCAAGTGCATCTCAAGTGATTTCCACCACTCAAAGAAAAGAGGAAAAGCCCAAATCAACTCCAACACTCATTCCATGGAGAATCGTGCTGAGGCCGATTCTACACCTCAAAGGAGTTGAAGAAAAGAAGAAAAGCTCAAAGCCAACCAACTACAAATCAGGCTTATCTAAACTTTATTCTTACTTTTGTTAATCTGCTCATTAAGGAGCCATTGTAACTAAACAAACATATTTCTATTCTTTGTGCCTAGTTCAATCTGAGGGATTGAACTAGAGGAGGTAGTCTTACCTCAGTTCAAGCTTGGTTAAGCTTGGGTTAAAGGGTTTTTGTGCTGGTGAGCCCTTGAAAACCAGCTGGGTTCGTTGTGCGCCCGGGAAAATAACAAGTTCGAGTTGTGAGCTTGTAAAATAACTCTGCTGTAATCTAGGGTGATTATAGTGTGGACCCAAGTGAATCTTGGGAGTGGACGTAGGTGTTGGATACACCGAACCACTATAAAATCTTTGTGTTTGCCGTGATCGATTGTCTCTATCTCTATCTCTGTTTATTCACTGCAATTTATCTTTACTTTGCATTTGCCTTCTTTCATCTCAAGCTAAATAATTTAAAAAGGCTAATTTTTTAAAGAACCCAATTCACCCCCCCCCCCCCCCTCTGGGTTGTCATCTGGGCCAACAATTGGTATCAGAGCTAGTGCTCATTAGATTTTGATCACACGATCAAGAGCTAAAGTTCCAAATGGCAACACAAGTTGGTTCATTTGTTGAAGGTCATTCTACGAATAGACCTCCACTTTTTAATGGCTTAAACTATTCTTATTGGAAAGCTAGAATGAGGATATTCATTCAAGCTTCTGATTATGAGCTTTGGGGTGTTATAATAATGGACCTAGTACACCCACATACGTTATAGATGGCACTATTGTTCCTAAGCCCGAAAGGGACTGGAATGATAATGATAGGAAGATGGCACAGCTCAATGCTAAGGCCATGAATGTTTTATATTGCTCCTTAGATGCTAATGAATTCAATAGAATCTCCACTTGTAATTCCGCAAAGGAGATTTGGGATAGATTAGAGGTTACCCATGAGGGTACCAACCAAGTGAAAGAATCCAAAATAAATATTCTTGTACACAAATATGAATTGTTTAGCATGGAACAATCTGAAACCATTGCATGCATGTACACTAGATTCACTGATATTGTAAATGGTTTAAAAAGTCTTGGTAAGACATATACTAACTCTGAACTTGTTCGAAAATTCTTAGGTCATTACCAAGATCATGGGAAGCAAAAATGATAGCAATCCAAGAAGCTAAGGACCTCAACACTTTACCCTTAGAGGAGCTTCTAGGATCCCTTATGACCCATGAGCTGACCATGAGGCAGCATGTTGAGGAGGATTCAAAGAAAAAGAGAGTAATTGCCCTCAAAGCTGCAAAGGAAGAAGAGAGCAGCAGTGATGATGATGATGATAATGATGAAGAGACTGCTCTCTTGGCAAAGAAATTTAAGAGATTTATGAGGAAAAAGAAACCCTTCCACAAGAAAAAATTTGGAGCTAAGTGGGAAGGAGAAAAGGATAAGATTAAGGACAAGGACAAGGAAAAAGAGAAAGACCCCTTGACGTGCTATGAATGTAATAAACCGGGGCACTTTAGAAATGAATGTCCTAGATTGAAGAAAGCCTACAAAAAGAAGAAGAAGGCTTATATGGCGACATGGAGCGACAGCGAGGAATCTTCTTCCGAAGAAGAAGAGCAAAAGGAAGTCGCAAATGTATGCTTTATGGCGGACGACAATGACGAGGTAAGTTCCGACAACCCTTGCGATGAATTTGCCTTTGATGAACTTTTTGATGCATTTAATGAACTTGTTAGTGATTTTAAAATTTGAAAAAGAAATACAAGTTTTTGAAAAATGAAAACTTAGCCTTCATTCATGAAAAGGAAAATCTTAACAATGAAATTAAGAAACTTAAATCTGAAAATGAAATTTTAATGAATGAAAAGGAATCAATCTCAAATGAAAAAGATAAACTAAAGAATGAGGTTGAAAAACATAAAAACATAGTTGATAAGTTTACATTAAGTTCAATTAAATTAGACATGTTGTTAAATAGTCAAAAAGCTGTTTTTGACAAGGCCGGATTAGGATATAACACTTTAAGGAAACAAAAATCACTTAAAAATATTTTTGTAAGTGCTGGCCAAAGTAATTTCACATGCTTTAAATGTAATCAAAAGGACACAAATCATATGAATGTAAAATTCTAAAACCTAATAAAATCTAAATATTAAAGGGAAGAAAATATGGGTTCCGAAAGGAACAATATTTGTTGGTACTAACCATGAAGGACCCAAGAAAGCTTGGGTACCTAAACATAAAGTCTGATTTCATTGCAGGAATGTCTTGTGGCCAAGAGATCAAAGAGAAAGTGGTATCTTGATAGTGGCTGCTCAAGACATATGACGGGTGACAAAGAAGAATTCATCACCCTTGAAGAAAGAAAGGAGGAGTTGTTACATTTGGCGACAATGGCAAAGGCCAAATCTTGGGGTTTGGTAACATTCAAATAACTCCCTCCACATTTATTGAAAATGTACTTTATGTTGATGGTTTAAAACATAATTTAATTAGTATAAGTCAATTATGTGATAAAGGTTTTAAAGTATCTTTTGAATCTTCTTTATGCACTGTAGCTAATCCCATTGATAATAGCATTGTTTTTATTGGAAATAGAAATGGCAATGTATATATGATTGACTTAGACAATTGTCTACTAATAATCATTGCTTAGTTGCTAATAATGCTAATATGAATGAGATTGGTTGGTTGTGGCATCGAAGATTAGGTCACGCAAGCACACACTTGATTTCAAAACTAATTAAAATGGATTTAGTAAAAGGCTTACCTAAATTAGATTTTGAAAATAACAAAATATGTGATGCATGTCAGTTTGGAAAACAAACAGAAGTTCTTTCAAATCTAAAAACATTGTTTCAACTTCTAGGCCATTAGAGCTACTTCACATGGACCTTTTTGGACCAACTAGAACCACAAGTCTAGGAGGAAAGAAATATGGTCTTGTGATAGTAGATGATTACTCTAGATTCACTTGGGTAATGTTTTTAGCTCACAAAGATGAGACTTTCTCGATATTCATGAAATTCTTCAAGAAAGTAACAAATGAGAAAAACACTACCATAGTGTCTCTAAGAAGTGATCATGGAACTGAATTTGAAAATCACTTATTTGAAAGTTTTTGCAATGAAAATGGTATTAATCATAATTTTTCTGCACCTAGGACCCCACAACAAAATGGTGTAGTTGAAAGGAAAAATAGGACTCTAGAAGACATGGCCCGTACCATGCTATGTGAAAGTAAACTCCCGAAATACTTTTGGGCGGAAGCTATTAACACAGCATGTTACATCCTAAATAGAGCCTTAATAAGACCTATTTTAAAGAAAACACCTTATGAATTATGGCATGATAGAAAACCCAATATAAAATATTTTCATGCATTTGGTTGTAAATGTTTTATTCATAATAATGGTAAAAACAATTTAGGCAAATTTGATGCTAAATCTGATGAAGGAATATTCTTAGGATATTCAACAACTAGTAAAGCATATAGAGTATTTAACAAGAAAACTTTAGTTGTTGAAGAATCAATTCATGTAGTTTTTGATGAATCTTTAGCATCATTCTGAAAAATTTGATGATGAGAAGATACAAACATAATTGAAAAGATCTTGAAAAATTAAATATTGATGTATCTTCAGATCATGAACAAGAAGCTAAAGATAATGATTCACCTAAGGATGATGATACTAACGCTAATCATAATGATGTAGATCTACCTAGGGATTGGAGATATGCTTATAGTCATCCTAAGGAATTGATTATAGGTGATCCATCTCAAGGAATAAGAACTAGATCATCTATGAGAAATATTAGTAATCATCTTGCATTTGTATCACAAATTGAACCTAAAACTATTGAAGAAGCTGAAAAAGATAATAATTGGATGTTAGCAATGCAAGAAGAATTAAATCAATTCACTAGAAATAATGTATGGACTTTAGTTGAAAGACCTAAAAATCATTCAGTTATAGGATCAAAATGGATATTTAGAAATAAACTAGATGAAAATGGCATAGTAATTAGAAACAAAGCTAGATTAGTTGCAAAAGGATATAATCAAGAAGAAGGTATTGATTTTGATGAAACCTTTGCACCAGTAGCTAGATTAGAAGCCATTAGGCTATTACTTGCATTTGCATGTCATATGAATTTTAACTTATTTCAAATGGATGTAAAAGTGCATTTTAAATGGATTTATAAATGAAGAAGTTTATGTAGAACAACCACCAGGTTTTGAAGATCACGAATTTTCAAATCACGTTTTTAAATTGCACAAAGCATTATATGGTTTGAAACAAGCACCTAGAGCTTGGTATGATAGATTAAGTAAATTTTAATTGAAAATGATTTTACAAGAGGAAATGTTGATAAAACATTGTTTTTGAAAAGAAAAGGTAAAGATTTATTGTAGTTCAAATATATGTTGATGACATTATTTTGGTGCTACTAACAATCTCTATGTCAAGAGTTTGCTAAGTTAATGCAGGGAGAATTTGAAATGAGCATGATGGGAGAACTCAATTTCTTCCTTGGACTCCAAATCAAACAAAGCAAAGAGGGAATCTTTATCAACCAAACAAAATACACAAGAGAAATTCTAAAGAAGTTTGGTATGGAATCAATTAAACCCCTCGGAACACCAATGAGTCCTTCATGCAAGCTGGACAAAGATGAAGAAGGTAAGAAGGTTGATCAAAAATATTATCGAGGTATAATCGGATCCCTACTTTACTTAACTGCAAGTAGACCAGACATAATGTTTGCTGTTTGCTTATGTGCTAGATTCAGTCAGAACCTAAAGAATCACATTTAATTGCTGTTAAAAGAATACTAAGATATTAAGTGGAACAAAAAATGTAGGTTTATGGTATTCTAGAGACTCCACATTAAATCTGATTGCTTACACTGATTCTGATTATGCTGGATGTAAGTTAGATAGAAAAAGCACAAGTGGTGCATGCCAATTTTTAGGAAGTAACTTAATCTCATGGTTTAGCAAAAAGCAAAATTCAGTTGCATTATCAACTACTGAAGCTGAATATGTAGCAGCTGGAAGTTGCTGTGCTCAAATCCTATGGATTAAGCGACAACTTGAAGACTATGGTATCACACTTGATAAGACACCTATAAGATGTGATAACACAAGTGCAATAAATCTAACTAAAAATCCAATTCAACANAGCGACAACTTGAAGACTATGGTATCACACTTGATAAAACACCTATAAGATGTGATAACACAAGTGCAATTAATCTAACAAAGAATCCAATTCAACATTCAAGAACCAAACACATAGAAATTAGATATCATTTTATAAGAGAACATGTTGCAAATAATGAAATATGTCTTGACTATGTTAACACTGAAGAACAATTAGCAGACATATTTACAAAACCCTTAAGTGAAGAAAGATTCTGTTATCTTAGAGGAGAGTTAGGGATTTGTGATCCATTAGAATGAATTTGAAACCCCTAAGGAAATTTTATCTAAGATTCTTTCAAATCCTTGATCTTTAAGGAAATCTTATCTAGAATTCATATCTAATTGATCCATTCATATTCAATGATTATTTTATCAATTTTCATGATCAAATTCCGGACACATTTCAGAAATTTCATGTTTTTGCTCTGAAATGGTCTCGGAGCCGACTCGGTGAGTATCGGAGTCGACTCCTGGTTTCGACTGAAACTCGGGTCGACCCCTTCTCGGCGCGAGTCGACTCCACTTCGGGATGGTTTTCTGTGACTGTCCGGAGTCGACCCCTTGCTTTGCGCGAGCCGACTCGAAGTGGTCCCAGGTTGATTTATCTAGGGCAGAGTCGACTCGCCGTTCTTTTCAAACGTCCCAATCTCTCAAAATACTCTCCAAAATATCTCCAGACCTTCCAAATTCCCAAAATCACTGATTAATCCTTCCAATCGACCAATGGCACCCAAAACTCGAGGTTCCAATCTTGCTGCGGCCGGTGTGAAGAGGAAGAGAGCCGTGAGGAAGACGGTGAGGCGTCCGGTTCGTGAGCCTTCTCCAAGCACGGATTCTACTTCATCATCTTCAACTCCCAATGCTTCTCCAGCCACTGCTCCTTCTCAGGTAGATAGATTAGCAGATAGAATCATTACCACGGAAGAAAAGTGGATTTTGAGTTATTTGAGGCAGAGGGATTTCTTTGGGAAGACAATTGATAGAAATGGGTTGGGAGAAGATCTGTTCCCTGGATTGCCCTACTTATCCCGCTCTTGTAAAGAGTTTTATAAGAACTTGTCTAGAGGAGATCATGGTCTCATAAGCACTGTGAGAGGAAATAGGATCTCAGTGACTGTAGAGCTTCTGTCAAGACTATTGGATCTACCCATGTCAGGAACTGCTACATTTTCTTCTGAAGACCGAAGCCCTGCTCTGTCTAGATTACTTAACCGAGAAGTTGTCGGTTTTGAGGAAGTTTTTGCCAACCAATTATCCCTAGAACTAAGATTGCTTCATAACATATGTAGTAGGATTCTTTTTCCCAAAATAGGAAGATTCGATTATGTATCTGAAAGGGACATTTTTGTGATGGATGCTATTGTTACGGGCAAACCAATCAACCTTCCCAGTATGATTCTTTGGTATATTGCTGACTGTGGAGGAAAGAGGAAATCAAGCTTGCCCTATGGTATGATCCTCACCAAATCTTCCAGAGTCAGGGATTGTTATTTCTGATAGTGAGCCCATGAGGAACCTGAGGCATACAGACTTTTACAGCTTGGCCACCATTCATCGGATGGGTTTTATTAAGAAAAATGGAGATGGGAGAGGAAAGGATTAGTAGAAGAGAGAGCTAGGATGCTGAGGCACCAGGTCCATCAGTTAGACACTCTTCACCTGCACCTCCGAGCCCTCCTACTTCTGCACCTGCTCCTACCCCCGCTCAGTTATTTGATCAAGCTTCATCCTCTTCTGCTGGCTTCTCAGAACTACAATTAAAGCAACTCAAAGGACTTTTGGATGATCAGTCAGAGAAATTAAAGTCAGAGTTTGAATATAAGTTCATGAACCTAAAGGAAACTCTATATTCTTTGGATGACAGATCACTAAAATTGAGTCTACTCTCAGCACTTCTTCAAAGTCTTTAAGTGGAGATCTTAAGAACATATTTGAAGAGCTTAAAGATATTTGCGGAGATGGAGAAACCTACTCTAAATGCAATGCGGAGCTACAAGACAAAATTTTGACTGCTTGCACCTTTGTGGATGAGAGGCTAAAAGACTATGTAAAAATCCAATCAGATGGAATAAAGAATATAATAGATCATTTGACTAGGATTGTTAGAACTCATTTCTAATGTATTAAATACTCAATCCTTGCTATGTATTGAAGTTATTGTTATGTTTTACATTTTGGTATCAATGTATTAGACACTTTGATGTATTAGACTCTTTGATGAAATGAAATGTCAATTTTGTTTACTCAATGTATTTCTTTCTATCAACGAATGAATGAATGTTTATGCTTCTCTACCTTTTTGTTGATAACAAAAAAGGGGGAGAGTTTTATAGTTTTATGATTGAATATGCATATGAGAAAATCAAATTAATCAATGAGATAATTAATTGATGATTAAGTTTCATAGGGGGAGCTACCTCATTCAGGGGGAGCCTAAGCCTATCTATGAAAACAAAATAAATTCACAAATCAATCATGCATAAACTCAATGTTTTTGTCATCATCAAAAAGGGGGAGATTGTTGGAAGATTATTGAAAAATTATATGCCCCAATCCTTTTGATTTTGATGATTACCAAAAGCCATGAGTACTGTAAAAGATGTGATATGTTTATTTACATGTGCAATGAATTTATTTTGAACAATCAATGAGAATGTTAAAGTTTGACATTAATCATTTTGAAAGTAACTTTAAGCTCAATGTTTAAGCTTTCAAAAAGAAATTTTATAATTCATAGATTAATCAATGAGTTTTTGGAATACTTCTTGAATTAATTCTTAATGTCAATTTTATTGAATTCAAGTCAAAACAATGATTTAAAATGAATCTGGAACGATTTTAAAGTCAATCAGAAAACTTTCTGATTTTTGATACGTTCCGGAGCCGACTCTTGAGTTTCAGAGTCGACTCCCCTCAGAGAACAGAAATGTCTATCTGTCTCGAGTCGACCCACGTAATTTCACGAGTCGACCCCCGATTCTGTCGAGCCGACTCCATGACTGTGCGAGTCGACTCCGCTCAGACACCAGAGGTGTGTTTTTCTGAGCACTTCGCGAGTCGACCCCAACTTTTCATGAGTCGACCCCCGACTTTCAGGAGTCGACACTTTACTTTTGGTGAGTCGACCCTTTGACTTTCTAAACATTTCTATTTTTAGTATCACGACCTCGAGCCGACTCGGGAAAAGCATGAGTCGACTCCAGCAAATCTGGGCGAGATTTTTCGGATGCCAACTCAGCGTCAACGGTAAGATTTTTGATTAACGGCTATTTTTCTTTGTCTCTAACGGCTATATTTTTGCAGAATCTATAAATAGAGAAGCCGTTTTCAAATCAAAGAGAGACGAATAGAGAGATATTTATTTCAAAGAAAAAGAAGAGAAAAATCGAAAAACAGAGCTTCAGTTGAAAAAATCCGTGATTCAAAATAGAGTGAAAGAAAGAGTGTGAAATCAAAGGAAGTTCCTTCTGTGTTCAAGCTCAAATCCAAGGAAGCTTCAGAAGAAAATCCAAGTGCTATTCAAGAGCATCTCAAGAGATTTCCAACACTCAAAGAAAAGAGGAAAAGCCCAAATCAACTCCAACACACATTCCGTGAAGAATCCGAGCTGAGGCCTGGTTCTACACTTCAAAGGAGTTGAAGAAAAGAAGAAAAGCTCAAAGCCAACCAACTGCAAATCAGGCTTATCTAAACTCTATTCTTACATTTGTTTATCTGCTCATTAAGGAGCCTTGTAACTAAACAAACAATATTTCTATTCTTTGTGTCTAGCTCAATCTGGGGGATTGAACTAGAGGAGGTAGTCTTACCTCAGTTCAAGCTTGGTTAAGCTTGGGTTAAGGGTTTTTGTGCTGGTGAGCCCTTGAAAACCAGCTGGGTTCGTTGTGCGCCCGGAAAACAACAAGTTTGAGTTGTGAGCTTGTAAAACAACTCTGCTGTAATCTAGGGTGATTATAGTGTGGACCCAAGTGAATCTTGGGAGTGGACGTAGGTGTTGGATACACCGAACCACTATAAAATCTTTTGTGTTTGCCGTGTTCTATTGTCTCTTTCTCTATCTCTGTTTTATTCACTGCAATTTATATTTACTTTGCATTTGCCTTCATTCATCTCAAGCTAAATAATTTAAAAGGCTAATTTTTAAAGAACCCAATTCATCCCCCCCCCCTCTTGGGTTGTCATCTGGGCCAACAGTAACTTTATTATTGGAGAGCAAGCCCTACTGGGGCTTCTTTGCCTCGGCGGTCCTTCTTCTTTATTTTTTTAGGAACTGTTTCGCGTGCGGATTTACTATGAATTTTTCTGAATCCCTCTTAGGCTATTACTTTGGAAGAATAATCAACTGCAATCATTAATCATTAAAAAAAATTACTTGCATGCAAATCGGTCTTGCATCAGTTTGGTATCAGAGCATAGTTAGGGCTTAATTTTAATTCACGTTATTATCAGTATATTATCTGTTAATTGAATTATTTCTGCTTTTATATACATCAAAAATTATGAAATTTATTTTTCTAGATTCTCTCTAATTTAAAGTATTTTTTGTTATTTTTTGATAATTTAATTTAATTTGTAAATTAATTGCATGCCTAATTACTCATAAAAAATGTAAAAATTCTTGAGATTGAATTATTTCTGGATGCATACACATTAAAAAAAGGTGCCCTAATCAAATTTGGCATGAAATCTGCAGCGTCCATATGAGAAAGGTGATCTTCTAGATGCAATCAGTGGTAGCTGGATTCGGCTTGAAATATGTAAAGTCCAGATGAGGCAGGTCATGATCTTCTAGATATGATTGAGATGCAATCAGCGATAGCCTAATTTGGCATGAAATCTACAGCGTCCAGATGAGGAAGGTGATCTTCTAGATGCAATCAGTGGCAGCTTGATTCGGCATAAAATCTGTGGCATCCAGATGAGGAAAATAATCATCTAGATCGGAAAGGTTGCTTGCTCTGCTAAGTGGCATATGGGCTACTTGAAGTAGGTGTGGCATTAACTTGAATTTAGCAGCTGCTCTGTCCGACTATGATGGCCTTGTCTTCTGCTTCAATACTGATGTCTCCTCTTGTAAGCTGATAAACTTACTACATGACTCACGTTAAAATAAACTGAACTGGATATGACTCAATTTAGAATAAAATGAACTGGACGGGACTCAAAAAAACTAAACTTTATTTCCCAACTCAAGACTTGAATCAAAACTAATTAGATATCCACATAGGGTTAAGAATCCTCTGCTTGATCCTGGTGCCCGCACCCATACTCGATGGGGTTGAGTTCTTCCCATCCCGGAGAATTGGTGCGGGCACCAGGATCAAGCAGAGAATTCTTAACACTCTATGCATATCTGATTAGTTATGATTTAAGTCTTGAGTTGGGAAATAAATTTTAGTTTATTTTGAGTCCCATCCAGTTCATTTTATTCTAAATTGAGTCCTATCAAGTTCATTTTATTTTAATGTGAGACTTGTAGTAAGTTCATCAGCTTACAAGAGGAGACATCATTATTGGAGCAAAAAATAAGGCCATCATAGTCAGATAGAACATCTACTAAATTCAAGTTGATGCCACACCTACTTCAAGCAGCCCACATGCCACCTAGCATAGCAAGCAACCTTTCTGATTTGGATGATCATTTTTCTCATCTGGACGCCATAGATTTCATGCCGACTCCAGCTGCCGCTGATTGCATCTAGAAGATCACCTGCCTCATCTGGACTTCACAGATTTCAGGCCAAAACCAGCTGCCACTGATTGCATCTAGAAGATCACCTTCCTCGCCTGGACGCTGTAGAGTTCATGCCAAATTTGATTAGGGCGCCTTTTTTTCTTTCCATATCTGTATTTTTTTGGGTCCCAAGTCTCTTGCTCTATAAAAGAGACCCTTTGTATGAATGATGTATCTTTTATTATTAATCAATCAATCCAAGTTTTGTGTTATTATGATTTTGTTGGTTGGTTCTTTGGTGCTCTTGTTTCCCTCCTCCTGCGCGTGCCAACATCCCAAGTTTCCTGGAGAAACCTTGGCCGCCCTCTCCTTTTCTCTACTCCTTCCTTGTCTCCTTGCCTCTATTTTAAATTTTTTTATGATTCTTTAACCCTTGTATGACGATCTTGCAGATCCCTCAGTAGTCACGAATCTAGAATTCAAGACGATCGTCATCCAGGACAGTGGATACTTGGCCGCATATCCGTGGGCTCAAGGCTTGGTTATCTAGGGCGCATCCGCCAGGCAGAGCAACCCCTTCAACACTTTGATCTTCCCCTCTTGCCAGGTACACCCCTCTAATCTATTAGTAACTTTATTGTAGGAGAGCAAGCCCTACCGAGGCTTCTTAGCCTCGGCGGTCCTTTTTCTTTATTTTTTTAGGAACTGTTTCGTGTGCGGATTTATTGTGAATTTTTCTGAATCCCTCTTAGGCTATTACTTTGGGAGAATAATCAACTGTAATCATTAATCATTAAAAAAAAAAATTACTTGCATGCGAATCGCTCCTGCATCAGTTTGGTATCAGAGCATAGTTAGGGCTTAATTTTAATTCACATTATTATCAGTATATTATATGTTAATTGAATTTTTTCTGCTTGCATATACATCAGAAGATTACAAAATTTATTTCTCTAGATTTTCTATAATTTAAAGTATTTTTTTATTATTTCTAAGAATTTAATTCAATTTGTAAATTAATTGCATGCCTGATTACTCATAAAAAAATGTAAAAATTCTTAAGATTGAATTATTTCTGGCTGCATGCATAAAAAAAAAAGGTGCCCTAATCAAATTTGGCATGAAATCTGCATCGTCTAGATGAGGAAGGTGATCTTCTAGATGTAATCAGTGGTAGTCGGCCTGAAATATGTAAAGTCCAGATGAGGCAGGTGATCTTCTAGATATGATTGAGATGCAATTAGTGGTAGCCTAATTTGGCATAAAATCTACAGCGTCCAGATGAGGAAAGTGATCTTCTAGATGCAATCAGTGGCAGCTTGATTCGGCATAAAATCTGTGGCATCCAGATAAGGAAAATGATCATCTAGATCAGAATGATTGCTTGCTCTGCTAAGTGGCATGTGGGCTGCTTGAAGTAGGTGCGGCATCAACTTGAATTTAGCAGCTGCTCTGTCTGACTATGATGGCCTTGTCTTCTGCTCCAATACTGATGTCTCCTCTTGTAAGCTAATGAACTTACTACATGACTCACGTTAAAATAAACTGAACTAGATAGGACTCAATTTAGAATAAAATGAACTGGACGGGACTCAAAATAAACTAAACTTTATTTCCCAACTCAAGACTTGAATCATAACTAATCAGATATCCACATAGGGTTAAGAATCCTCTGCTTGATCCTGGTGCCCGAACCCATACTCGACAGGGTTGAGTTCTTCCCACCCCGGGAGAATTGGTGCGGTCACCAGGATCAAGTAGAGAATTCTTAACCCTCTGTGGATATCTGATTAGTTATGATTTATGTCTTGAGTTGGAAAATAAATTTTAGTTTATTTTGAGTCCCGTCCAATTCATTTTATTCTAAATTGAGTCATATCCAGTTCATTTTATTTTAATATGAGTCTTGTAGTAAGTTCATCAGCTTACAAGAGGAGACATCAGTTTTGGAGCAAAAAACAAGGCAATCACAGTCAGACAGAACAGCTGCTAAATTCAAGTTGATACCACACCTACTTCAAGCAGCCCACATGCCACCTACTTCTCGATCTGGATGATCATTTTTCTCATATGGATGCCACAGATTTCATGCCAAATCTAGCTTCCGCTGATTGCATCTAGAAGATCACCTTCCTCATCTGGACGCTGCAGCTTTCATGCCAAATTAAGCTGCCGCTGATTGCATCTTAATCATATCTAGAAGATCACCTGCCTCATCTGGACTTCACAGATTTCAGGCCGAATCCAGCTACTGCTGATTGCATCTAGAAGATCACCTTCCTCGTCTGGACGCTATAGAGTTCATGCCAAATTTGATTAGGGCACCTTTTTTTTCTTTCCATATCTGTATTTTCTTGGGTCCCAAGTCTCTTGCTCTATAAAACAGACCCTTTTGTATGAATGATGTATCTTTTATTATTAATCAATCATCCAAGTTTTGAGTAATATTATTTTTGTTAGTTGGTTCTTTGGTGCTCTTGTTTCCCTCCTCCTGCGCGTGCCAACATCCCAAGTTTCCAAGAGAAACCTTGGCTGCCCTCTCCTTTTCTCTACTCCTTCCTTGTCTCTTTGCCTCTATTCTAAATTTTCTATGATTCTTTAACCCTTATATGGTGATCTTGCAGATCCCTCAGTAGCCACGAATCCAAAATTCAAGGCGATCGTCATCCAGGACAGTGGATACTTGACCGCAGATCCATGGGCTCAAGTCTTGGTTATCTAGGGCGCATCTGCCAGGCAGAGCAACTCCTTCAATACTTTGATCTTTCCCCTCTTTCCAGGTACACCCCTCTAATCTACTAGTAACTTTATTATTGGAGAGCAAGCCCTACCGGGGCTTCTTTGCCTCGGCGGTCCTTCTTCTTTATATTTTTAGGAACTGTTTCGCATGCGGATTTACTATAAATTTTTCTGAATCCCTCTTAGGCTATTACTTTGGAAGAATAATCAACTACAATCATTAATCTTTAAAAAAAAGAAAAAAAATTACTTGCATGCAAATCGGTCCTGCATCAGTTTGGTATCAAAGCATAGTTAGGGCTTAATTTTAATTCACGTTATTATCAGTATTATCTGTTAATTGAATTATTTCTACTTGCATAGACATCAAAAAATTATAAAATTTATTTCTCTAGATTCTCTATAATTTAAAGTATTTTTTGTTATTTTCTGATAATTTAATTTAATTTTTAAATTAATTGCATGCCTGATTACTCATAAAAAATGTAAAAATTTTTGAGATTGAATTATTTCTGGATGCATACACATTAAAAAAAAGGTGCCCTAATCAAATTTGGCATGAAATCTACGGTGTCCAGATGAAAGGTGATCTTCTAGATGCAATCAGCGGTAGCTGGATTCGGCTTGAAATATGTAAAGTCCAGATGAGGCAGATGATCTTCTAGATATGATTGAGATGCAATCAGCGGTAGCCTAATTTGTCATGAAATCTACAACGTCCAGATGAGGAAGGTGATTTTCTAGATGCAATCAGTGGCAGCTTGATTCGGCATAAAATCTGTGGCATCCAGATGAGGAAAATAATCATCTAGATCGGGAAGGTTGCTTGCTCTGCTAAGTGGCATGTGGGCTGCTTGAAGTAGGTGTGGCATCAACTTGAATTTAGCAGCTGCTCTGTCTAACTATGATGGCCTTCTCTTCTGCTCCAATACTGATGTCTCCTCTTGTAAGCTGATGAACTTACTACATGACTCACGTTAAAATAAACTGAACTGGATATGACTCAATTTAGAATAAAATGAACTGGACGTGACTCAAAATAAACTAAACTTTATTTTCCAACTCAAGACTTGAATCATAACTAATTAGATATCCACATAGAGTTAAAAATCCTCTGCTTGATCCTGGTGCCCGCACTCATACTCGACGGGGTTGAGTTCTTCCCATCCCAAGAGAATTGGTGCGGGCACAAGGATCAAGTAGAGAATTCTTAACCCTCTATGGATATCTGATTAGTTATGATTTAAGTCTTGAGTTGGGAATAAATTTTAGTTTATTTTGAGTCTCATCCAGTTCATTTTATTCTAAATTGAGTCATATCTAGTTCATTTTATTTTAATGTGAGACTTGTAGTAAGTTCATCAGCTTACAAGAGGAGACATCATTATTGGAGCAAAAAACAAGGCCATCACAGTCAGACAGAACAGCTGCTAAATTCAAGTTGATGCCATACCTACTTCAAGCAGCCCACATGCTACCTAGTAGAGCAAGCAACCTTCCCGATCTGGATGATCATTTTTCTCATCTGGACGCCATAGATTTCATGCCAACTCCAGCTATCGCTGATTGCATCTAGAAGATCACCTTCCTCATATGGATGCTGCAAATTTCATGCCAAATTAAGTTGTCGCTGATTGCATCTCAATCATATCTAGAAGATCACCTGCCTCATCTGGACTTCACAGATTTCAGGCCGAATCCAGCTGCCGCTGATTGCATCTAGAAGATCACCTTCCTCGTCTGGACGCTGTAGAGTTCTTACCAAATTTGATTAGGGCGCCTTTTTTTTCTTTCCATATCTGTATTTTTTGGGTCCCAAGTCTCTTGCTCTATAAAAGAGACCCTTTTGTATGAATGATGTATCTTTTATTATTAATCAATCAATCCAAGTTTTGAGTTATTGTGATTTTGTTGGTTGGTTCTTTGGTGCTTTGTTTCCCTCCTCCTGCGCGTGCCAACATCCCAAGTTTCCAGGAGAAACCTTGGCCGCCCTCTCCTTTTCTCTACTCCTTCCTTGTCTCTTTGCCTCTATTCTAAATTTTTCTATGATTCTTTAACCCTTGTATGGTGATCTTGCAGATCCCTCAGAAGTCACGAATCCAGAATTCAAGACGATCATCATCCAGGACAGTAGATAATTGGCCGCAGATCCGTGGGCTCAAGGCTTGGTTATCTAGGGCACATCTGCCAGGCAGAGCAACCCCTTCAACACTTTGATCTTCCCCCTCTTGCTAGGTATACCCCTCTAATCTACTAGTAACTTTATTGTAGGAGAGCAAGCCCTACCGAGGCTTCTTAGCCTTGGCGGTCCTTCTTCTTTATTTTTTTAGGAACTGTTTCGTGTTTGGATTTACTGTGAATTTTTTGAATCCCTTTTAGGCTATTACTTTGGGAGAATAATCAACTGTAATCATTAATCATTAAAAAAATAAAAAAATTACTTGCATGCGAATCTGTCCTGCATTAGTTTGGTATCAGAGCATAGTTAGGGCTTAATTTTAATTCACATTATTATCAGTATATTATATGTTAATTGAATTTTTTCTGCTTGCATATACATCAGAAGATTACAAAATTTATTTCTCTAGATTTTCTATAATTTAAAGTATTTTTATTATTTTCTGAGAATTTAATTCAATCTGTAAATTAATTGCATGCCTAATTACTCATAAAAAAATATAAAAATTCTTGAGATTGAATTATTTCTAGCTGCATACACATAAA
This sequence comes from Calamus simplicifolius, assembly GCA_900491605.1. Taxonomy (NCBI): domain Eukaryota; kingdom Viridiplantae; phylum Streptophyta; class Magnoliopsida; order Arecales; family Arecaceae; genus Calamus; species Calamus simplicifolius. The sequence continues at coordinate 294,721 of UESW01004708.1, read as the reverse complement.
AAAAAAAAAGGTGCCCTAATCAAATTTGGCATGAAATCTGCATCGTTCAGATGAGGAAGGTGATCTTCTAGATGCAATCAGTGGTAGTCGGCCTGAAATCTGTAAAGTCCAGATGAGGCAGGTGATCTTCTAGATATGATTGAGATGCAATCAACGGTAGCCTAATTTGGCATGAAATCTATAGCGTCTAGATGAGGAAGGTGATCTTCTAGATGCAATCAGTGGCAGCTTGATTCGGCATAAAATCTGTGGCATCCAAATGAGGAAAATGATCATCTAGATTGGGATGGTTGCTTGCTTTGCTAAGTGGCATGTGGGTACTTGAAGTAGGTGTGGCATCAACTTGAATTTAGCAACTGCTTTGTCTGACTATGATGGCCTTGTCTTCTGCTCCAATACTGATGTCTCCTCTTGTAAGCTGATGAACTTACTACATGACTCACGTTAAAATAAACTGAACTGGATATGACTCAATTTAGAATAAAATGAACTGGACGGGACTCAAAATAAACTAAACTTTATTTTCCAACTCAAGACTTGAATCATAACTAATCAGATATCCATATAGGGTTAAGAATCCTCTGCTTGATCCTGGTGCCCGCACCCATACTCAACGGGGTTGAGTTCTTCCCACCCTGGGAGAATTGGTGCGGGTACCAGGATAAAGCAGAGAATTCTTAACCCTCTATGGATATCTGATTAGTTATGATTTAAATCTTGAGTTGGGAATAAATTTTAGTTTATTTTGAGTCCTGTCTAGTTCATTTTATTCTAAATTGAGTCTATCCAGTTCATTTTATTTTAATGTGAGTCTTGTAATAAGTTCATCAGCTTACAAGAAGAGACATCTGTATTGGAGCAAAAAACAAGGCCATCACAGTCAGACAGAACAGCTGCTAAATTCAAGTTGATGCCACACCTACTTCAAGCTGCCCACATGCCACCTAGCAGAGCAAGCAACCTTTCCGATCTGGATGATCATTTTTCACATCTGGCGCCACAGATTTCATGCCGAATCCAGCTACCACTGATTGCATCTAGAAGATCACCTTCCTCATCTGGACGCTGCAGATTTCATGCCAAATTAAGCTGCCGCTGATTGCATCTCAATCATATCTAGAAGATCACCTGCCTCATCTGAACTTCACAGATTTCAGGCCAAATCCAGCTGCCGCTGATTGCATCTAGAAGATCACCTTCCTCGTCTGGATGCTGTAGAGTTCATGCCAAATTTGATTAGGGTGCCTTTTTTTTCTTTTCATATCTGTATTTTTTGGGTCCCAAATCTCTTGCTTATAAAAGAGACCCTTTTGTATGAATGATGTATCTTTTATTATTAATCAATCAATCCAAGTTTTGAGTTATTGTGATTTGTGTTAGTTGGTTCTTTGGTGCTCTTGTTTCCCTCCTCCTGCGCGTGCCAACATCCCATGTTTCCAGGAGAAACCTTGGCTGCCCTCTCCTTTTCTCTACTCCTTTCTTGTCTCTTTGCCTCTATTCTAAATTTTTCTATGATTCTTTAACCCTTGTATGGTGATATTGCAGATCCCTCAGTAGCCACGAATCCATAATTCAAGGCGATCGTCATCCAGGACAGTAGATACTTGGCCGCAGATCCGTGGGCTCAAGTCTTGGTTATCTAGGGCACATCCGCTAGACAGAGCAACCCCTTCAACACTTTGATCTCCTCCCTCTTGCCAGATACACCCCTCTAATCTACTAGTAACTTTATTGTAGGAGAGCAAGCCCTACCGGGGCTTCTTAGCCTCGGCGGTCCTTCTTCTTTATTTTTTTAGGAACTGTTTCGCGTGTGGATTTACTGTAAATTTTTCTGAATCCCTCTTAGGCTATTACTTTGGGAGAATAATCAACTGCAATCATTAATTATTAAAAAAAAAAAAAAAATACTTGCATGCGGATCGATCCTGCATCAGTTTGGTATCAGAGCATAGTTAGGGCTTAATTTTAATTCACGTTATTATCAATATATTATCTGTTAATTGAATTGTTTCTGTTTGCATATACATCATAAAATTATGAAATTTATTTTTCTAGATTTTCTATAATTTAAAGTATTTTTGTAATTTTCAGAGAATTTAATTCAATCTATAAATTAATTACATGCCTGATTACTCATAAAAAAATGTAAAAATTCTTGAGATTGAATTATTTCTGGCTGCATACACATAAAAAAAAAGGTGCCCTAATCAAATTTGGCATGAAATCTTCAGCGTCCAGATGAGGAAGGTGATCTTTTAGATACAATCAGCGGTAGCTGGATTCAGCTTGAAATCTATAAAGTCTAGATGAGGCAGGTGATCTTCTAGATATGATTGAGATGCAATCAGCGGTAGCCTAATTTGGTATGAAATCTACAATGTTTAGATGAGGAAGGTGATCTTCTAGATGCAATCAGTGGCAACTTGATTCGGCATAAAATCAGTGGCATCCAGATGAGGAAAATGATTATCTAGATTGAAAAGGTTGCTTGCTCTGCTAAGTGGCATGTGGGCTGCTTGAAGTAGGTGTGGCATTAACTTGAATTTAGCAGCTGCTCTGTCTGACTATGATGGCCTTGTCTTATGCTCCAATACTGATGTCTTCTCTTGTAAGCTGATGAACTTACTACATGACTCATGTTAAAATAAACTGAACTGGATAGGACTCAATTTAGAATAAAATGAACTGGACGAGACTCAAAATAAACTAAACTTTATTTCCCAACTCAAGACTTGAATCATAACTAATCAGATATCCACATAGGGTTAAGAATCCTCTACTTGATCCTGGTGCCCGCACGCATACTCGACGGGGTTGAGTTCTTCCCACCCCGGGAGAATTGGTGCGGGCACCAGGATCAAGTAGAGAATTCTTAACCCTCTGTGGATATCTGATTAGTTATGATTTAAGTCTTGAGTTGGGAAATAAATTTTAGTTTATTTTGAGTCTCGTCCAGTTCATTTTATTCTAAATTGAGCCCTATCCAGTTCATTTTATTTTAATGTGAGTCTTGTAGTAAGTTCATCAGCTTACAAGAGGAGACATCAGTATTGGAGCAAAAAACAAGGCCATCACAGTCAGACAGAACAGCTACTAAATTCAAGTTGATGACACACCTACTTCAAGCAGCCCACATGCCACCTAGCAGAGCAAGCAACCTTCCCGATCTAGATGATCATTTTTCTCATCTGGACGTCATAGATTTCATGCCGAATCCAGCTGCCGCTAATTGCATCTAGAAGATCACCTTCCTCATCTGGACGCTGCAGATTTCATGCCAAATTAAGCTACCACTGATTACATCTCAATCATATCTAGAAGATCACCTGCCTCATCTGGACTTCATAGATTTCAGGCCAAATCCAGCTGCCGCTGATTGCATCTAGAAGATCACCTTCCTCATCTGGACGCTGTAGAGTTCATTCCAAATTTGATTAGGGCACCTTTTTTTTCTTTCCATATCTATATTTTCTTGGGTCCCAAGTCTCTTGCTCTATAAAAGAGACCCTTTTGTATGAATAATGTATCTTTTATTATTAATCAATCAATCCAAGTTTTGATTTATTATGATTTTTGTTAGTTGGTTCTTTGGTGCTCTAGTTTCCCTCCTCCTGCGCATGCCAACATCCCAAGTTTCCAGGAGAAACCTTGGCCGCCCTCTCCTTTTCTCTACTCCTTTCTTGTCTCTTTGCCTCTATTCTAAATTTTTCTATGATTCTTTAACCATTGTATGGTAATCTTGCAGATCCCTCAGTAGCCACGAATCCAGAATTCAAGGCGATCGTCATCCAGGACAGCGGATACTTGGCCGCAGATCTGTGGGCTCAAGGCTTGGTTATCTATGGTGCATCCGCCAGGCAGAGCAACCCCTTCAACACTTTGATCTTCCTTCTCTTGCCAGGTACACCCCTCTAATCTACTAGTAACTTTATTGTAGGAGAGCAAGCCCTACCGAGGCTTCTTAGCCTCGGCAGTCATTCTTTATTTTTTTAGGAACTATTTCGCGTGCGGATTTACTGTGAATTTTTCTGAATCCCTGTTAGGCTATTACTTTGAGAGAATAATCAACTGCAATCATTAATCATTAAAAAAAATTACTTGCATGCGAATCGGTCCTGCATCACTCAGCTTAATGCCAAAGCCATGAATGTTTTATATTGTTCTTTGGATGCAAATGAATTCAAAAGAATCTCTACATGTAATTTCCGCCAAAGAAATTTGGGATAGATTAGAGGTTACCCATGAGGGTACCAACCAAGTAAAAGAATCTAAAATTAATATTCTGTGCATAAATATGAATTGTTTAGCATGGAACAAACTGAAACCATTGCATGCATGTACACTAGATTCACAGATATTGTAAATGGTTTGAAAAGTCTTGGTAAGACATATACTAACTCTGAACTTGGTCGCAAAATTCTTAGGTCTCTTTCAAGATCATGGGAAGCAAAAGTGACTGCAATCCAAGAAGCCAAGGACCTTAACACTTTACCTTTAGAGGAGCTTACTTGGATCCTTATGACCCATGAGCTGACTATGAAGCAGCATCAAGAGGAAGAAGTCAAGAAAAAAAGAAATTGCCCTCAAAGCTGCAGAAAGAGAAGAGAGCAGCAGTGATGATGATGATGATGATGAAACAGCTCTCCTTAGCAAAGAAATTTAAAAGATTTATGAAAGAAGGAGACCCTTCCACAAAAGAAATCATGAAAAAAGAAAAGAAAAAGAAAAGAAAAGAGAAAGACCCCTTGACATGTTATGAATGTAAAAACCGGGGCATTTTCGATATGAATGTCCTCAATTGAAGAAAGCCTACAAGAAGAAGAAGAAGGCTTATGTTGCAACATGGAGTGACAGTGAGGAATCTTCACCCGAAGAAGAACAAAAAGAAGTTGCAAACATATGCTTCATGGCGAACGACAACAATGAGGTAAGTTCTGAAACCCTTATGAATTTGCATTTGATGAATTATTGATGCTTTAATGAACTTAGTTAGTGATTTTAAGTTTTGAAAAAGAAAAACAAATCTTTGAAAAATGAAAACTAAACCTTCTCAAAAGAAAAATGAACTAATTCTTGAAGTTAAAAACTAAAATCTGAAAATGAATTTTAAAAGAAAAGGAATCAATTTCTAATGAAAATATAAAAGAAAGAAGTTGATAAATATAAGAATATAGTTGATAAGATTTACATATAGTTCAAAAAATTAAATTTATTTTAAGTAATCAAAGAGCAGTATTTGATAAAGCGGATTAGGATATAGACCTAATGAAACAAAAATGTAAAAATTTTTTTGTTAAGCCAAGTAATGATTTCATGTTTTTGTAACAAAAAGGACATAAATCTTATGAATGCAATTTTAGAAAACCTAATAAAATTTAATGTTAAAGGAAAGAAAATATGGGTTCCGAAAGGAACAATATTTATTGTACTAACCATGAAGGACCCAAGAAAGCTTGGGTACCTAAACATAAAGTTTGATTATCTTGCAGGAGTGTCTTGTGGCCAAAGATCAAAAGAAAGTGGTATCTTGATAGTGGCTGCTCAAGACACATGACGGGTGACAAAGGAGAATTCATCACCCTTGAAGAAAAAGAGGAGGAGTTGTTACATTTGGCGACAATGGCAAAGGCCAAATCTTGGGGTTTGGTAAAATTCAAATAACTCCCTCCACATTTATTGAAAATGTACTTATATGTTGATGGTTTAAAGCATAATTTAATTAGTATTAGCCAATTGTGTGATAAAGGTTTTAAAGTTTCATTTGAAGCTTCTATTTGCACTGTTTCTAATCCCATTGATAATAGCATTATTTATTGGAAATAGAAATGGCAATGTATACTTGATTGATTTAGAAATTTGTCTACTAGTAATCATTGCTTAGTTGCAATAATGCTAATATGAATGAGATTGGTTGGTTATGGCATCGTAGATTAGGTCATGCAAGCACACACCTAATTTCAAAATTAATTAGAATGGATTTAGTAAAAGGACTTCCAAAATTAGATTTTGAAAATAACAAAATTTGTGATGCATGTCAATTTGGAAAACAAACTAGAAATTCTTTCAAATCTAAAAATATTGTTTCAACTTCTAGGCCACTTGAGCTACTTCACATGGACCTTTTTGGACCTACTAGAACCACAAGTCTAGGAGGAAAGAAATATGGTCTTGTGATAGTAGATGATTACTCTAGATTCACTTGGGTATTTTTTTAGCTCACAAAGATGAGACTTTCTCGATATTCATGAAATTCTTCAAGAAAGTCACAAATGAGAAAAACACTACCATAGTGTCTCTTAGAAGTGATCATGGCACTGAATTTGAAAATCATTATTTAAAAATTTTGCATTGAAAATGGCATTCATCATAATTTTTCTGCACCTAGACACCACAACAAAATGGAGTAGTAGAAAGAAAAAATAGGACTAGAAGACATGGCCCGTACCATGCTATGTGAAAGCAACTCCCAAATACTTTTGGGCGGAAGCTATAAACACAGCATGTTACATCCTTAATAGAGCTTTAATTAGACCAATTCTTAAGAAAACACCTTATGAACTATGGCATAATAGAAAACCAATTAGTTATTTTCATGCATTTGGTTGTAAATGTTTTATTCATAATAATGGTAAAGATAATCTTAGGAAATTTGATGCTAAATCTGATGAAGGCATATTCTTAGGATATTCAATCTAGTAAAGCATATAGAGTATTTAACAAGAAAATTTAATTGTAGAAGAATCTATTCATGTAGTTTTGATGAATCTTTAGCATCAAGTTCTGAAAAGATTGATGATGAGGAAGATACAAATTTCTTGAAAGAGATATTGAAAAATTAAATATAGATGTATCTTCAGATCATGAACAAGAAGCTAAAGATGATGATTCACCTAAGGTTGATGTTATTGATACTAATCATAATGATGTAGATCTACCTAGAGATTGGAGATATGCTTATGGTCATCCAAAGAATTGATTATAGGTGATCCATCTCAAGGAGTAAGAACTAGATCATCAATGAGAAACATCAATAATCATCTTGCATTTGTATCTCAAATTGAACCTAAAACTATTGAAGAAGCTGAAAAAGATATAATTGGATGTTAGCTATGCAAGAAGAATTAAATCAATTTACTAGGAATAATGTATGGTCCTTAGTTGATAGACCTAAAGATCATTCTGTTATAGGATCTAAATGGGTATTTAGAAATAAATTAGATGAAAATGGCATAGTAATTAGAAACAAAGCTAGATTAGTTGCAAAAGGATATAATCAAGAAGAAGGAATTGATTTTGATGAAACTTTTGCACCTGTAGCTAGATTAGAAGCAATTAGGCTATTACTTGCATTTGCATGTCATATGAACATTAATTTATTTCAAATGGATGTTAAAAGTGCATTTTTAAATGGATTTATAAATGAGAAGTTTTTGTAGAACAACCACCTGGTTTTGAAGATCATGAATTTTCAAATCATGTTTTTAAATTGCACAAAGCACTATATGGTTTAAAACAAGCACCTAGAGCTTGGTATGATAGATTAAGTAAATTTTAATTGAAAATGATTTTTCTAGAGGAAATGTTGATAAAACCTTTTTTGAAAAGAAAAGATAAAGATTTATTAGTAGTACAAATATATGTTGATGATATTGTATTCGGTGCTACTAACAATCTTTTGTGTCAAGAATTTGCTAAGTTAATGCAGGGTGAATTTGAAATGAGCATGATGGGAGAACTCAACTTCTTCCTAGGACTTCAAATCAAACAAAGCAAAGAGGAATTTTCATCAACCAAACAAAGTACACAAAAAATTCTCAAGAAGTTTGGTATGGAATCAATCAAACCTCGGAACACCAATGAGTCCTTCATGCAATTGGACAAAGATGAAGATGGTAAGAAAGTTGATCAAAATATTATAGAGGTATGATCGGATCTCTACTTTACTTAACTGCAAGTAGACCAGATATCATGTTTGCTGTTTGTTATGTGCTAGATTTCAATCTGAACCTAAAGAATCTCACTTAATTGCTGTAAAAGAATACTTAAGATATCTAAGTGGAACTAAAAATGTAGGATTATGGTATTCTAGAGACTCAACATTAAATTTGATTGCATATTCTGATTCTGATTATGCTGGATGTAAATTAGATAGAAAAAGTACAAGTGGTGCATGCCAATTCTTAGGAAGTAACTTAATCTCTTGGTTTAGCAAAAAGCAAAATTCGGTTGCATTATCAACTGAAGCAGAATATGTTGCAGCTGGAAGTTGCTGTGCTCAAATCCTTTGGATTAAGCGACAACTTGAAGATTATGGTATAACACTTGATAAAACTATTAGATGTGATAACACAAGTGCAATTAATCTAACTAAAAATCCAATTCAACATTCAAGAACAAAACACATTGAAATTAGATATCATTTTATAAGAGAACATGTAGCTAATAATGAAATTTGTCTTGATTATGTTAATACTGAAGAACAATTAGCTGACATTTTTACAAAACCTTTGAGTGAAGAAAGATTTTGTTATCTTAGAGGAGAATTAGGATTTGTGATCCTTTGGAATGATTTTGAAACCCTAAGGAATGATTATCTAGAATTCATAATTTCTTAATTTTCATTTTAAGGAAATTTATCTAGATTTGAATTGATTCATCAAATTTTTATCAAAATTTATTTTGACAAGTTTCAGAAACTTTATTTTTTTCTCTGAAACTGTCTTGGAGCCGACACCTATCGGAGTCGACTCCTCTGTTGGAGCCGACACCCCTTTGAGTCGACTCCACTTCGGCGCTGACTGTGTTAGCGACTGGAGTCGACACCGCTTTGCGGGAGTCGACTCCAAGTGGTCCCAGGTTGATTTATTAGGGCAGAGTCGACACCTTCTCATTCTTCTCTCAAACTTTCCAAACCTTCCCAACCTTCCAAAACCCAAAATTTCTCAAATTAACCTTCCCTAGACCAATGGCACCCAAAAGAGGATCCTTTGGTGGAGGGTGAGAGGAAAGACGGTGAGGCGTCCGGCGCCCTCTCGAGATCCTCTTCCTCATCTTCACAATCCAAGCCCTTCTCACCTCAGATAGACCCTTAGCTGGGAGTATCACATGGGTAGGAAGTGATTTTGATTTCTTTGAGGAGGGTTTTATTGGGAAGACAATTAAAGAATGGGTTGGGAGAAGGTTTGTTCCTTGATGTTCCTACTTATCCGCTTTAGTTAAGGATTTTATTAATTTCTAGAGGAGATGGTGGTATAAGTTTTGTAGAGGAAAAGATCATTTACTCTTAGGAAATCTTTTAGAGATTCTGTTGGATTCACAGTGAGAGATCAGGAGCTTTATCAAGATGTTGGAAGAGAAGTTACTGAATTTGAAGAAGTTAGGGCAAATCAGTTGCCCCTAGAGCTTAGATTATTCACAACATTTGTAGTAGGATTTTATTCCCAAAGACTGGAGATTTGAGTATGTCTCGGAGAGACATTGTTGTATGGACAGTGTTTGAGGGTCAGCCAAAAGCTGGGATGATGATATGGTATATGGCTGAGGCTGGGGCAAGAAGAGATCAACCTTGCCTATGGTATGATTTTGACTAAATTTCAGAGCCAAGGATTGTTATTTCTAATGAACCATGAAGAACCTTAGGCACACAGATTACTATAGCTTGGCCACTGTGCATCGGATGGGTTTGTGAAGTTAATGGTAATGGGAAAGGAAAGGACATCTATGAAGAGCAGCTGATTGAGCTCTGCACCATCGAGGCTGGACCATCATGAGGCATCCTTCACCTGAGCCCAGAGATCATCACCCACCTCCTACACCTGCACCTGCATCTATTTCTTCCTCTTTGGTTTTTTTCAATTCAAATGGAGCAACTAAAGGTTTATGTCATGAAGAAGAATGAAGATTGAGTTTGATAATAGTTATGAATTAAGAGAATTACTCCTTGGATGATAAAGTAAAATTGAATCACTTTGGAACTTCTTGCCTTAAATGTGATCTTAAGAAATTTTTGAGAACTTAAAGACATTGGAGGAGATTCTGAACTATTCAAAGTGCAATGCGAGCTTACAAGAAAAAATTGTTGCATCTGCTTTGTTGAGAGAAGTTAAAGATTTATAAAGATACAAAAGGGAATGGGAAATTAGAAGACTTAAGAGACTTCCTTAGATTTTGATGTTTAGTTTGTGATGTAATTGATTTTGTTTGCATTTTGAATGTAATGAAGTTTATGAAATGTAATGTTTGTATTAATGAATATCATTTGAATTTTGATATTAACTTGAATTTTGATTAATGATTTTGATGATTGTCTTTGATGTTAATTTTTCTTCTTAACCTTTTTGTTGATTACAAAAAAGGGGGAGAGTAATTTGTATATGCATTTATTTGTATATGCATTAATGGAAAAAGATAATGAAGATAATATATGATTTATATCAAAAGGAATTAAGATATGCTAATGAACTTAAATTCATAGGGGGAGCTACCTCATTCAGGGGGAGCTTAACCTTATTTTTAAAATTTTAATTATTTAATTGATTATGCATATACTCAATGTTTTTATCATCATCAAAAAGGGGGAGATTGTTGTTGACCCAATTATTGATTTTGATGATTAACAAAAGCCATGAGTATATTCCTTGTGATTCTTATATTTGATAAGTGTTTCAGGAATTAAGATTGATTATTTAAATGATACTTAGAAATCAGTTTTGAATTGAATTTCAATGGAATTTTTAAGTTCAGAACTTGGAGTCGACACCTAGAACCACTCGAGCCGACCCAGAGCATCGGAATTTGAATTTTGGCACGGTTCGGAGCCAACACCCGACCCGGAGCCGACTCCAACCTGAGATAAAGAATTCAGAAGCTGGAGCCGACACTTCGGAGCCGACTCTAACTGATTCACAGAAACTCAGAGCAATTCTTGGAGCCGACACTTCTCGGAGCCGAAGAGTCGACACCTTTAAAGTCGGAGCCGACTCCTCGAATCGATTTTTGCTATTTTGGAAACGATCTGGAGCCGACACTGAAAAGTTGGAGCCGACTCCAACCTATCAGGAATGATTTTTAAAAGTGTCAGATCAGCTCTAACGGATATATTTTTCCACCTAACCCTCAACGGATATTTTCTTGCGTGGAGAATCATCCCAGGTACATTTAATGGCTATTTTCTCACCTAATCTTGGATTGAAAATCTATAAAAAGGGGATTCATCCGTTGAAAAATGAGAGGAAAAATAGAGAGAAAAATGAGAAAAATATCAAGAAAATTTCCAGTGAAAAAGGAAAAAATTTCAAAGTGAAATCTCTGAGTCCATCATCAAAGAGAGATTCAAGAAAAATCCCAAGCCCTAAAAGTTCAAAATCAAAGGATTTTCAAAGAGAAAAAGAGAGAGCAAAAGCCCCATTTCCTCAAAGTTCTCTCCAATAGATTTGTCAAGAATCAGAGCTGAAGCTTGATTCAACATTCAAAAGAGAAGAGGAAAAGAAAAAAGAAAAAAGCTCAAATCCACTTGGCTTCAAATCAGGCTTTTCTTACCCTTGTTTATTTACATTGCATATTTGCTCATTTAAGGAGCTTTACATTGTTGTAAACATTATCTTGATTTTTGTTTACTAATTCAATCAGGGGGATTGAATTAGTTGAGGTAGTTTACCTCGGGACAAGCTAGATTAGCTTGGGTTGGGTTTTGTGCTGGTGAACCTGTGAAAACCGCTGGGTTCGTTGTGACCCCGTGTAAAACAACAAGTTGAGTTGTGAGCTTGTAAAACAACTCAACTGTAATCAGGGGATTATAGTGTGGACCCAAGAGTTGCTTGGGAGTGGACGTAGGTGTGGATACACCGAACCACTATAAATCTTTGTGTTTGTCGTGCCTTTGACTCTCTCTTTCTATCTTCTTCATATTGTACATAGTAGTTATTAATTCATTTCACTTGTGCACTTTTGTTAAGAAATTTTTTAAAGGGATAAATTTTTAAAGAACCCAATTCACCCCCCCCCCCCCCCTCTTGGGTTGCCATCTGGGCAAACAATCTGGAAGGTGGCTCATGATATTCTTCCTACCTGCTCACTTCTTTCCGAGAGAGGGATGAGTATTCTGCCAACGTGCCCAGTGTGTGGTACTAAGAAGGAAACGACATATCATGCTATATTCTACTGTGTTAGGACAAGTCAGATTTGGCAGATCTCTGGTACCTATCCTTGGCTGTCAATTTCTGGTTCTCACCGAAGCTCTTTTTTGAGACTGCTGAAGCAAGGCAGGGGAAGGGGTACCCACCAGCGGGGTCCATTGTGGGTTTATACAGCTTATCAGATCTGGTTATCTCGGAATCGGATTCTGTTTTCGAACGTGACACTTTCCCCTGGTAGGGTGTTTAGGGCGGTTGTCTCCCTTTATACGGAGTATATTTTCCATCACGAGTTTCTCGATTCTGCAAACCCTGGCCACTGGGTCTCCCCTGCTACTACGTCAGCAAACCGGCGTACGGTTTATATTTCTTGGGAGCCCTCCCTCTAGGGTTTGTCATAATAAACTTTGATGGGAGTGTCCGTGGCAGATGTGACAGATCGGCTTTCGTTATTCGTGATGCGGATGGTATGATGTTGGCGGCAGGAGGGTTTGGTTTGCTTGATGTCACGGTGCCGATGGCCGAACTGTATGCGGCATGGGCAGGTATTTCCTATGCTGTTTGGATCATGGGTGCCCGCAGTCTTATTATTGAAGGCGACTCCATCACTGTCATTCGCTGGATCCGGCAGGAGCCCAGCTCCTACATACCGACTATTCCCTTACTGTGCGACATCCGCTCTATGGTTTTGGAAGCTTCTAATAGCCAGATTTGTCATGTCTACCGTGATACCAATGCAGTGGCTGACTAGATTGCTGCCAGGGTGGCCTCTCATTCGGGTAGCTGGAGTTGGAAACAGGATGACCCTTGCCCTTTGATCCTTTCTCAGTTATTGTACTTTGATATATCGGGTATGACCCCTCTATAACCAAAAAAAAAAAAAAACAGAGGCTTGCAGTTGACTGCTCTACTGATCGACCAAATTGCTATTAAAGGTACTAAACAGACGAGGATTCCACTGTAGAACCAAACAATAGTATTAGCTAGCTGGTTACCTAACCATCTGGATAGACGTTTAGATGGAAAAAAAAAAAAGAGACAACTAGTATCACCAAACTGGATGGAGAAAAAAGTCAGTCGGCGGGGACTAGCAATACAAGATTAGCCGGCGGTTGATAAACAGGAGAGACTACCGCCGTCTCAGGTGCAACTTTTGGCACCGAATCAATTGGAAGTTTAGAAAAGAGCTGGCCTGCAACAAGGGAATTGAAGGAAACGAAATCAAGATTCTAGTGAGATCCATTAACGTAGCACAGAAATCTCGTATAGATACTAAACTGCTGATGTGCAAATATTATTGATCTATCATATGTCACGGGGAGATGGGGAAAAGCAGATGAGATAGAAGTGCCTAAAAATTTCTAGAAATTTTAACTATAATAATATTAAAATTTAAAATAAATTAAAAATAAAGTAAAATTTTGAATCATACCTAAATCGAAGCTTGTTAGATTATTTGTTTCTAAACTACAACAACTCGATTCAGTCTGAATCTTTTATTACGAGTATGATTGCATGGAGGAACAATCCAATAACTCATTCAGATGTTTAAAAAATAAATAAATAGAATTAGAAGTGTTGACGCTTGATCGCTGAAACTGAACGTCGGAGCGAGAGGCCTGCAAAAAGTTTTAGAACCGAAGGAAGCTTCGGTGGGGATCCTTCGACGGTCAAATTAGCAACCAAGGTCACATCAGAGAGGGAGTTCAAAGAAGCTTCCCCTGAAAAGAAGAAGGCTCTGAGATTCAGAGTATCTTCTTCTGTCACAAAGTGTGTAAGTGAATGTACCTTTATTTTGGATTCTCTTACCCCTTTTATAGGCCTTCGATATCCGTTTGGGGATTAGCCACGTGGAGTTTCGTGAAGAGGAATGTCTGCTGGGCACGTGGCGATTACGTGAACAAGAGCTGGTCGATGGGTTTGGTCCCATCGAGCACATGAGCATGACGGTTGGTAAGCCTGAACCCATCAACGAAGTGGGTCAGGTGGTAGATGGGCCTAGCTGTGCCAGGCGGCGCGGATCAAGCGGTAGGTGGGCCTAGTAGGGGCCGCTGGGGATCGACTTGGAGAAGTCGGGGCCACTAGGGACCGACTTGGAGGAGTCGGAGCTGACTTGGAGGAGTCGGAGTCGCTGGGGACCGACTTGGAGGAGTCAGGGCCGCTGGGGACCGAGTTGGAGGAGTCTGAACCGACTTGAAGGAGTCGGGGCCACTAGGGACCGACTTGGAGGAGTCAGAGCCATTAGGGACTGACTTAGAGGAGTCGGGACCGACTTGAAGGAGTCGGGGCCATTGGGGACCGACTTGAAGGAGTTGGGGCCGACTTGAAGGAGTCGGAGCCGACTTGGGACTGACTTAGAGGAGTTGGGACCGACTTGGGACCGACTTAGAGGAGCGTAGCCATTAGTCTCTGTCTACGCCATCGGTCAGCTTTGCCGTTAATGCCTACGTGGCACTACCAGCCACATCAAGAAGCAAGGGAATAATAATTTAAACAAAAATAGAAAGGAAAAGACGCTCTTATGGTCAGCTGAGTCTTCAACTTTGTCGTAGGTTAACTGACCAAATCCAACTACGTACATCCGTTGGTATTGTGAAGAGGATGACACTTTGAACCAGAATTGTGATCCCACGAGTGTACATATTGCCAAACTCTTTTATTCTTGTCCTCACTGGTAGTTGAAATAAGAGCCCCGGTGATAGGAGAATGAATAGGATTACTGCAACGATTACAGGTCTCCAATCCCTTGACATCTCGTCCTCCCTCCTCCCCAAGCTTCATTCATTAAGAAAGAAGGTATATTCTTTGTCTTCCTCTTCTATTTCTTTCCCTTCGGATGAGGATGTTAGGGGTATTAAGAAACGTTCTTTGGAGGGGGAAGGGAAGCCATACTGGAGAAGAAAGCAAGGGAAGGGAAAAGAAGGGGTCGTATCTTTCTGAGTTAATGGGAGCACATGCTTTGCACTAATTCTTTTCGTCATTGGCCACTCTAGGCTTCTTTTCATAGTGTGGTAGGACAAGATGGGAATGAGCCTTTAGGAAAGCCATCACGAGGTCCACTAATTCCTTTTTTTTTTTGTTCCCTCGTGAGCTCGTGTGAGAGGAAGCGTCTTCAAAGAGTACAGACTATCTTTCTTGCAAAAGATGCCGACAGATTTGCAACTAAGCCGGACAAAGTTGGGGGCCTGTGATTCCTCCCTTTATTCTGCTAGGATAATCCCACGTAGACGTACGTCAATCAAAACTCTTATATATCACGTTTCTAATAAAAGGTACTGATTATGCTGTGCTTGTGGGCTTTCTTTCTAATTTGTGGAATAAAGAGAAAATTCATTAGACGTTTTCTTTTATTTTTAACATAATCAACTGGCATATGACACCCTAAGAGCAGTACTGTCCCAGTTTTGTAGTAAATAAATGATATTGATTATGAAGTAATAATGTTGCTTTATTTGATGAACATGTGCTGAGCAAAGGACAATGGACACAACACAAGAAGTAATTTGCCATGTTACCCATTGTTAGGACATGGAATTTTTTATGCATAGATAGTTATTCCAAAATACCTCATTTAGCTACATCTATCTAAATGTTTCAACAAATCCTTTTCTAACGTACTATGTGCCTCAGTTTTTATATTCAAATTTTAAAACAAATCTGACATACAAATGCTATGGGAGGAATGGTCACTACAAGAAAAAGCTGAAATAGCGACGATGATTTGCATCGCTAAACAGTAACCAAATTGCGACGCTTCGATGACCAAATCGATAAACAAAAAATAGCAACGCATTTAGTAACGTAAAATATTGCATCACTATTTAGCGATAAATTAGCGACTTAAAAATAATGCGTCACTATTTAGCGACGCATTAGCGACGCAAAAATATGTGCATAATAAATAATTTAATAATTTTAGTGACGCAACATTAACGTCGCTATTTAGCGACGCCGTAGCGACATATTTTCTTGCGTCAGTAGTTAGCAACACATAAATATGTGCATATAAAATATTTTTTGTTAATTTTAGCAACGCAAACTTTGCGTCGTTAAATAGCAACGCAGTAGCGAGCATCTTTTTACGTCACTTATTAGCGATGCATTAGCAACGCACAAATATATGCATAATAAATAATTTTTTTTAATTTTAATGATGCAAAATTTTGAGTCACTATTTAGCGATGCACGCAGAAATATGTGCATAATAAATAATTTTTGTTACTTTTAGCGATGTAAATTTTGCGTCGCTATTTAGCGACGCATTAGTGACGCGGTAGTGACGCATCAGTGATGCATTAGTGACGCTACAAGAAATTTTTTAAATTTTTGATGCATTTTTAAATTTTTGACGCATTTGGCATCGCAAAATTACAAATATTCCTAATGCCCTAATCCTTGATCATCCCGCACCTTGTTCTGGTTGTAAATCACAACAACTCTGAAGCTCCTCGCAGGGTTAATGCCAGTCCCCATGATAGAGATTGTGGCCAGATGGATCATGAACACTGCAAAACCAATTGGAAGTGGAGTCAAAACCTGAATGGATAATTGAAACCAACATACAATATTAGACTTGAAATTTTGGTTGTATGTAGACTTAATTACACTGGACCCATTAGACCAGAACAATCCCTGAATGGATAATTGAAACCAACATACAATATTAGACTTGAAATTTTGGTTGTATGTAGACTTAATTACACGGGACCCACTAGACCAGAACAATCCGTTCATTGTTTTACACTTTGGTTTTACGTACCTAATTATGAAACCACTCCCCAGTTAAGGAGGCAAACTTTTTTAAAAAAAAATTGAAAAAAATGACGCAAATGGATGAAAGCACTTACGGTGGGTCGGTTGCGAAGAAGATGGTGTAAACGAGAACGAAGGTGTCGTCTCCGCCGCTAGCCCTGTCCCTCTGGATAGCTAGAGCTGAGCTTGTTGACCTTGCGCGATTGTGGCTAGTACGCCTTCTGGAATGCCTTGACAAATCCCACGCCGCAGATGGCTCCCAAGCACTGCGCGATCATGTAGAGAAGGCCTCGGATCAGCGAAACCTTGTGAGCCAGCTTAAACAGCCCGAACGTCACCGCCGGGTTTATGTGACCGCCTACAAATGAAAGTAGTGAGAACGGTGAATGTTGAGCAGAAATATATAAGACACAAAGGCATAATAAATATATAAATAAATAAATAAATAAATATATATATATATATATATATATATATATATATATATATATATAATTTAATAATTATTATTATAATAAAAATATATATGCATTTTCTATCATGCATATCTAGTCTCCATTGTGCTATATAAACTTGATTAAGAAGTGCAACCAATTCATATATAACCATCCTCAATAGTCTAGCTTTACCATACATGCAATTTATGGTTGTCTACAATAATTACATTTGATCGGTGCATGATAATTCAAAGATTTTAAATGGATACGGAATAGAATTTATAGTATATAATTTTAGAGCAATCAAATTTTGTAATGAAAGCTAGATAACTTAATTATAGAATAATTGTATAAATATGATTGCTTTGTAAAAAATATCAAGTAAATAATTTATGCTAATTTTAGCTATGTAGTGACGCATTAGCGATGCCAATATGTATTTGCTAAGTTAAATGGCGACGAAATAGCTATGCAAAAGCTATTCATCACTAAATATCGATGCCGTTGCGATGCAAATATTAATAAAAATTAAAATTTAAGGACCAATATTAGCGATGCCTAATTTGCGTCGCAATTTAGCGACGCAATGGAATGCGTCGCTAAATAGCAACTCCGTTGCGACATAATTTTATTAACGAATTAAAATTGAACAATGTAATTTTATGATACCATAATTGCATCACAAAATAGCGACGCAATTATTATCGTCACAAAATTTGCTAAAATAGTGACTTTTTGCGACGAATATAGGCGTCGCAAAGTTCTTTCCTAAAACCCGCCCGACCAGGGTTTCATTCACTGACGGCGGCTGCCGAACCTCTCCTCGCCCGCAAATCTCCGGTCTTCGTCTTCTTGGTCTGCGTCTTCGTCTCGGTCTTCCTCTTCGTCTTCGTCTTCCGAACCATCGATTTTCAGGTATGCTTTACCCTCTTAGGCTCCCGAGAAGGGATTTTTGATTAATTACTTGCCGTTATTGATTATTTACTCTCTGGGATATCAGATTACTATCTGATGCATTTACATTTTGTATTTAACGCTAGAATCGTGCTCAGTTGACAATGTGATGAAAATTTTTAATTGCCCCTTTGCCATTCACCCACTCTTCGTGCTTGAAAGCTAGCTGCCCCCATCTCGTCGTCTCCAGTTATCTGAGCTGAAACCATTACAACGTAGACACCCTTTATTAGACCCCAACAATTTTGACCAAGGTGTGGATCCGTCTCTTTGAAACCAGCCCTGCGAAGACCTGGACTTCTCACAGGGGCATTTGCTGCCCGCTTTGTTATCAATTCTACACCCACTTTTTGTTAGTCTCTCTGCATCTGCCGTAGGTCTCGACTCTTCTTCTTAAGTTCTTCGGGACTTCATAGAGAACTTTGCACCGGACTAGGTAACAGCTAGTAACAGGCACACCATCTTTTTAGGATCATATGATTTTGATCTGTTAGCAAATTAATTGGATCAATAATAATCCGAAGCATTATAAATTAGGAGCACAAAACATAGTATTTCGGATCCTAATGTGCAATGAAGTAAGCTATAAATAGTATACACATGAGCTTATTGAATTGTTCTAAGAAAAGAGTTGACAATGTTATGACAATCATATAGCAAGATGAATTTTATGATGTGGTCTAGTTTATCAAATTATATCTTTATAGTTTGATACTTACATTTAATTATACTAGGTTACGCATGCTGATACAATGAACAAATTGTTCCAATAATTTAAATTCTTGAACAAAAATTTACTTTTTGGTACCTAACAAAAACCTTTTTTATTTATGTCATTTCTTACAATTTTGATACGGAATTAGGTTGTGTTCATATAAGTCATCCCAAAATGAGCGGGGATCGCTCGTGGATGTATGCAAGGTTGAAGGATGGATTGCTTAATCCTAATTTTATTAACGGTTTGGAGGAATTTATTGCGTTTGCTTGTAGTCAACCGTATTGGATGGATGGTCCTCTTATTAGATGCCCATGTAATTTGAAGAAGTGTCAAAACAAAGCCTATAGAGATGTTGAAACTGTGAAGGTTCATCTTTGTAGAAAAGGATTTATTCCTGGGTACGAAGTTTGGAACTGTCATGGTGAAACAGAGGGAACGATTGTATGGACAAGCAATCAAGCGGGTAATGAAATCAATCAAAATACATATGAAGAAATGGTGATAAATGCAACAGGTAATGAAATCAATCAAAGTTCTTTGAATGAAGAACCAAATCCAGCACAACAATTTTATGACATGCTTCGTGCTGCAAATCATGAATTATATCCTGGATGCGAGAACCATTCGCAGTTGTCTTTGCTCGTTTGCTTAATATTAAGGCAGAGCATCACTTATCCGAAAAAGCTTTCGATGCAGTTGTTGGTTTAGTAAAAGAAGTTGTGCCGACTGATAATGTATGGTCTGGGCACCAATGCTTCCAGATACTTTCCCGCTCCTCTTCGCACCATACTGGATCCGATGATATTTCTGATGAGCGGGCCGATGAGATGAGGAGGACTATTATGGATCAGGTTCGGCAAGAGTTCGATGAGCAAAACATCAAGCTTCACAAGCAGCTTGCAGACATGAGAGCCCAGCAGGCCGTGGACAGACAGACCATGCGTGAGATGCAGGAGCTGGTTCGGATGTTGACACAGAGCTCCCAACCTTTCACTTCCAATACATTATTGCCTCGACCACATGATCCAGCGCCAGATGCTTGATATTACTTTTATTTTGTTGTTCTGTAAACCTACTTCTTATATGTGTTTTATATTATATTTATTTAAGATTTATCTTTTTTAAATTAATGAAAAACTTTTTGAATTATTTTTATTGATTTTATGTGCGTGCATGTTTATGTTTTTTTTTTTTCATTGTGTCTACTTTATTAATTATATGTATAAGCAGGTTTAAATAATAACATTCGAAAAAATTTAAAAAAAAATATTTAGTATTGCGCTATTTTAGTGACTCTTTAGCGACACAATATTCGTTGCTAAATAGAGACGCAAATGTTGAGTTACTATTTAGCAACTCTTTAGGGACGCAATAAATGAGTCACTGTGTCGCTATTCAGCAACTAATTAGCGACACGGCGTTGACTCGCTATTTAGTGACGCAACTTTTCCTCATTAATGCGTCACTAAATTTAAATTATTAAATGCCTAATAGTGATGCCATTGCGATAAATTTTTTGCGTCGCTAAATTGCGATGCCATTGCGACACAAATTATTTACCGACCAAACGTTTAGCGATGAATTTGTTTCGTCGCAACGGCGTCGCTAATCCTCTTTAGCGATGCAAAATTTATGTTTAGCGATGCATTTTTTGCGTCGCTAAAAATACGTTTTCTTGTAGTGGGTGGATTTTAATTGGCCAGAGTATTTAGATCAAAGTTTTTTTAAAAAAAAATAAAATTTGCAAAATAATCAATTGTGGAAATGTCATAGCAAGAGAAAATGAGTTTCCACTTCAATTACAGGTATAATAATACATGACAGATTTTGAAATATTTGCATGGTTTCAGATTTTTCTAATGTTTTATAGAACACAATGAATGAAACCCCAATCTTAAAATCTGCCTTGTAGTATAATTGATCTGCACTTGAAACAAAATAGGAGAAATAGATTGCTTGTCTCCTGGATGGCCAAACTATAATTTTTACTCCCTATTTATCAGGACTATAACTTCCGATCCATGTTTCACTATTTCTCTAACTTTCAGCTACTCCCCAGCTAATATAATCTTAAAAAGATCAAATACACTCCACATCTCTGAGTCCTAAATATAAGTGGCAAGTGGTTAGGCCGGTTTGAGTGAGTCCGAGTCAAATAGGGATAATAAATAACATACAAAACTTTTGTGTGTCATGCGTGGAGTCAAATAAGATATCCTATTGGAAGTAAGATAAAACTTAAAACAGTAAAATTTACATTTTTAACATAACTATTTGTGATGTGTCATGATTATCTTCTCCAATAATATATCTTCTCTAATAATACATTGAGTCAGAAAAGAGTCACAAGTGTCACTAATTAGGCAAAATGATCAAGCAGACGGTGTATTCGGCAAGAAGAATTTATCCACTTTGGACCCTTGAAAATTGTTCATGGCTGCTAGCAGAGTTGAGCATCACACTCATATGATTGTCATTGTTCATAGCATAGATTGGAGTGGCTACGATTTTATAGTCATCAGAGCAGTTGACTTTGTACTAGCTATCAAATTCATAATTAGACAATCTCTTGAAGAGCTTATTGATATTGGAGATGATGTTCTCGCATGCATGCATGCAAATGGTCTCATAATCTGAATAGATGACTACCTATCCACTGTGATTTTAATTAAGCTACAGAAAAACTTTTGTATCATAATGGTAACCTAGACTAATCCTTAATAAGAGGCATAGTGATTTATTTTTCTTGTTGTGAGTTAAAGTAAGGACTATTCTAACATAGAATTTACCTACAACCTAAACTAAGTGCTTATTCAGAATGATGCAATCTAATTTAAATTGTTTTGATCTAAATAAAACCCTATCCTTGGACTCCAGTCATTTCAAGGCTTTAATTCATACCCAATCTATTCAAAGTTCGGATTAGGATATTTAATTTGATCCATAGCCTCCCTAACAAACAAACCCTCAACCCAAACTTCATTGAAATAAGGCTTCATCGGGTCAAGTTACATTTTTAGGTCACATTTTTTTTAGAGTTTTCTATGATACTTCTTTATTATTTATTTTTTTTAAAATGAACAAGTCAGAACTAATGATATAGTCAAGAATATTTTGGCCATTTAACTTGCATGACCAGCTAAACTGACAGAAGCATGGATCCTTTCTCCTGCTCTGAGGCCATCATCTCCTTCCATCGGAGTTCCTGCCTCCTCCATGGCTACCATCTCTTTTGTTTTCTTATCAAAACTATCATCTCCTCTAAAATTGTTATTTCCTCTGGAGTCGCCTCCATTTCTCTACCAAATCCACCATCTCCTCCATGGCCCATGGTAGCAGTAGCCTACATAAAAGTGTTGACAATCTCACCAATAGAATGCAGATCCTTCATTTAAGAACTCTATGGAGCTATTGTTTCTTCTGCCTCTTGACCAGTGCTGACAACCCATTTGGTACAAGATGCATTTCCTCCGCTCTAAGAGCCCCATCAAAGCCATTACTTTCTTTGCTTCCTCACAGTATGCGTAGGAAAAAGATTGGCTTGAACTAGTTGCCACTAAATATCTACATCTCTTAAATAAAATCAAATGATTGATATTTTTAATATTTATAAATTTTAAAAATTATGGTAGCAAAACCTAATTTTTTATCATTGCTAATCCGAACATCAAACTTCACATCCCTCCCACCATTACTCAACTCTACTTGGACCTACCATTATTGCATCCTCCATCCCTCTCGTTGTCCCTTGTTAACATCCACCATCCCTTTCATCATCTCTCTTAAGTGTTCTTTATCACCCATCTAAGGCTTATCCTTAGAATTTAGCATTAGGATTTTAGACAGAATGAAGATGAAGCATGAGACTTGTTATAATGTTCTAAAATAGTCATACATTAAATGAGAAAGAAAAGTTTGAAAAACTTATAATTCAAATTTATTTGCTATCAACTAACTTACACTCAAGTTTTTAAAGTCACATGGACCCAGCTTGCTAATAGGTTAATTGGGCATGTGGTGGGCTTAGAGCATTATAAATGGTATCAAAGACAACTTAGGTATGTAAAAGTTGGTAAAAAAAGAAAGGTCTACTCATGTGGTAGTGATAGAGAGAGTCATGTCATAGTATGGAGCCACTTCTATAATATCAATTATTTTACTTGAAATAGATTTTGGGTAGCTTGTAGCGTACGATGAAGACATCATATAATAAAGGAGGAAAGTTGTGATACTCCAAAATAATTGCATATTGAATGATAAAGAAATGTTTGAAGAGCTTATAATTTAAGTTTATCTACTATCAATTAACTTACACTTAAGTTTTTAAGGTCAAGTAGATTTGACCTGTTAATAAGTTAATTAGGCCAGCAGGTGGCTTGATCATTACAAATAGTATTAAAGACAACCTAGATACATGAAAATTGATGGGCAGTGGGAAATGGTTACCTATGAAATGGCAATACATAGAGTCTTATCATGACATGGAGCTATCTTACTTCTACAACACCATCGATTCTACTTGAGATAGACTATGGCTAGCTTGCAGCTATAACATGGGATGAGGATGTTACTTGATAAAGAAAGGAAGAATGTATGTAATATCCCAAAATAGTTTCATAGCAAATGAAAAAGAAAAGTTTGAAGATATTATAACTTAAGTTCACTTGCTATCAATTAACTTATACTTGAGTTTTTAAGGCCACATGGATCTGATCCACTAATAACTTAATTGGTCCAATAGGTGGACTTAAGGCGTTACACTTGTAAAAATAATTATTAAAGAATAGGTTCTAGATAACAGGATGATTTAGCGATGCTTGGAATTTTGGCAAGAAATCCAGCTAAACTCAAATTGATAATTGCATAGCATATCATGGGCATCTAGTTTTATTTTTAGTAGAATCATCTCCAAGAAAATCTAGATGTTTCAAATGGATTAGACAACTTATGGAATGGCTCAACCCAGCACAAAGTGTGCCATTCCGGGCATGATCCAAATGCTATGGTACCTATATCGGGTATGGTATGATACAACACCACCCCTCCCCCCCCCCCCCCCCCCCCCCCCCCCCCCCCCCCCCCCCCCCACCCTTTGACTCACAAGTTGTGCCAGCATGATGGCCCCTGGCACCAAAAGTGGCTCAACAGGCCCACACATACCTAGCATAGGATGACACAAGGCATGGCCTATGGCAGGCTAAACTGGCCTAGCATGCAATGGGCCAAGCCAAACCCATTTGCTAGATTTCTTAAGAACCTTTTTGCCTTTTCAACTACCAAAAATAGCTAATTTTTAAGAGTACTCTCGTCTATTGCTTAAATTTAAGACCTATTTATCCTTCTCAATAATCATAAATAGCATGTTTTCAAGGCTATTCAGTATATTTGGAAGCTCTCCAACTCTTATAAATAACTCCCCACCTCCTCTCCCTCTCTTGACACCAAATCCTAACCTCTTCTAGTCCTTTTGAAGCTCTCTTAAGCTATTCTAAGCCCTGTTGATCTTTCTATAAACTTTTCTAAGCTCTCTTAGTCTCTTTAAATTGTCCTAGCCTTCTTCACAAGTTTTTCTAATTTCTCTGTAACTTTTTTAATCTCTCTAGTCTTTATGTTGTCTAGCGCTGGTAACTCTCGCACTCTCCATACGATCTTCGGGCTCAACACCAACATAGAGAAGTTCCCTTATCATGAGGCAATCTTGGTACACACTATAGTTAAAAACCAAAGTAAGCATTCCGACCCTTGTATTACCATTGGTGCCACCTCAAACATTAGGTCTAAGGCTAAACTTAAGACCTCTGAAGTCTAGTAGTACTCTACCATTAAGGAGATTACCGATAAGTAGATTCAAGCCGAATACAAAATCTTACCGCTATGATAGTTCAAGGAGAACTGGTCACTTAGCTTGACATTGAAAAAAGTATGCAAATGCTAATGATTTCACTTAGGCCTAAATTAAATTTAGTACAAAAGGTAAGTTATCAAAATTTTCTTATTTATAGGAGGTAAATAGAGAAGAAATATTAATATTAATTATAGGTACCAAAATGTCTTTTTTTTTGTTGTTGAAAATCTATGTTTTAAAAATATATTAAAAAATGAATTAAAAATTGCTTGTAAAAAGGTTGCTCGAAATATTGCTAAAGATTTACAATTTTCTGAATATAAACAAAATTTAATTTTATATTTTCAAATTTTGACAGTAGAATAGTACTTACCTTCGATTTATACTATTGATTTGACTTATCTTATATTTGTATTACCATGCACTTTATTGATTCTAATTGGGTTATGTAAAAATGAATCATTAGTTTTAAATTATTTAAATGTCTACACCATTCCATTTACGTCTCTAGTTCAATCATACATATAGTATATGAATACCATATGCAAGATTTTAGTAATGTTAATAATAATGTTGCTATTGATTTATTTAAATAGTACTTGTATCCCATCTTAGATGAAAAGAAATGAAAAGTTATTTTATATAAGATATGCATATCACATTTTAAATTTAATTATATAAAATAGTTTAACTATTATTGAACCACATGTAGATAAAATTAGAGATACCATTAATATATAATGTCTTCAGGAGCTAGAAAATAAGATTTTAAAATTTGTGCTAAAAATTCTAAACATTTTGTTAGAAGTAAAATATAAATGAAATTCTACATATTTAATTAATATTACAATCATGTATTGAATATTAAGATATTATTACCAGTTTTTATAATAATTGCTTCCCTAGTAAATCAACATTAAATTTTCATTAGATTAGTTGTAATATTATTATGCGTTTTTTAGAATGCTTTTATGGAGTTACTAATATTTTATCTAATACTTATAATCCCATGCATTTCTCTTCTACTTTTGTGACAAATCTTAATATATCAACTATTTTTCACATTGTAGAAATGTAGAAGGTTTTGAAAATATAATTGCACAAATAAATTAAATTTTAATAAATATTAGGAAGAAGTTTCATATTTTCATTGTTTAGCTTTAGTTATTTTAGATTTAAATTAGATGGTGTATTTGTAATATTAAAATAAATTGATAATAATATGATATGACATTGGTAAAATTTAAAATAAATTACTAATCTATTAAATAAATATTTATGTTATATGATTAAAAATATGAATATATGAGAATAATTATCATGTTAATTTGCCATCTTAGCATATAATCTACTAGCCCCTTTAGTGTTTATAGTAATATTAAAATCTATTTTTACTACAAAGGATTAGGTACTTGATCATAGAAAGAGTCGATTGAAATCTAATATGATGAAAATGTTGATGTGATTAAGCAACTAGTACAATGCAGAAAAGTAGGACACAAGGGTAGACAAAAGATAAAGATAAAAACTTTTTTTTTGAATGGATAGAGAAAAATAAACCAAAGAAAATGGCATGATCTGTCGTGATCTTAAGGTCCAGACAAGATAAATGATCATGATAGGTCATACCGATAGCAAGCTTAAAAAAATATACTTAATTCATTTTTTTATTTTTTAAAAAGTTACTTTTAAAATCAAATATAATGAAAATAAAAATTGCTTGGTAGGCGGAGTTAGCCTGCTAGGTTGGACAACCCAATGCCCAAATTGTGTCAAATGAAAGGTAAATATGAAGTCTCTGTATGACTTAAAAAAGAAGAAAGGAATCAAGCAATAGATGACACAATTGTGATGGCTAGCCACTTGCCTACTCATGAACAAATGTATGTATAGTTATTTTATTTTATTTAATTTTTATAAAATTAATTAAAATAAAAAAATAAAAAAATTGCTGGGCTTGTTGTGCTAATATAACAAATTATTTTTGAAAAATTAGGTGGGCCATCGTGGCAAGCCAACATGTAGACACACAAGCTAGGTTGACTAAGCCCGTAAATAGGGATGGGCAAAGCCTAGCAACCTGTGGGCTAGCCCAAAAATTACAAGGCTTAGACCAATATATTTAGCCATAAGTCTGGGCTAGGCCAAAAATTTTGAGCTCGTCCGAATTTCGTGCCGGACCTGAGTTTAGGAAAAATAGGCTTAGCTCAACCCAGCCAGTTATATTTTTATATATCTTTATTTGAACATAAAATGTTTTAAAAATATATATCTTTATTTGAACATAAAATATGTTTTAAAAATAATGAGAAGAGGGAATCAAGTCGGTAACAAAGACTAAGCAAAAACTTTAACCGTCCTACTCTCCATTCAAATTTATTAAAATATACAAATATATTAAATATATTAGAAACTATGATTTATAACTATGTTATCACCAGCCAATCTCGGGTGGCTGTCCCAGGCCTAAGATGACCAGGCCTCAGACTACTTTTTATCTTGCCCGGCTTGAGCTCAACTCATGCCCATCCTTACGCATGAGCCAAGAATGACACAACCCGTGTGACCTAAAGCCTGTGAGCCATGCTGGGCCTTCTCATAAACTAATGTCCTAGGTCAACATGGCACGATAGAATAATGCCATTGCATGTGGTATAAAATCATGTGTACCATGCATGATGATTAATTTGTGCATGCATATAGTCATGCATGGAGCGTAGAAAGAATAAAATTATTCTTACCACATGTATGCATAGATTAATCATCGCATATGATGTGCACATCATGCATCACATGCGATGTACAAAAACGTTTCTATCATAATAACTCACGAGCTTTGTCAGTCCAGCACCACCCATTTGACACTCTATCTAAGGGTTCCTTTGGTTTAGAGAAGAAATAGGATAAAAAAACTTTCTACCCTTATTTTTCATGTTTAATTAGAGGTAGGAGAGAAAATTATGCATGATGACCACTTTTTTTTTTTTTTTTTTGCCTCTTTTGCTGAAAAATAAAGATCATAGAAGTGGCGCTATTTATTTTTTCATACTTTTTTTATCTTTCTATTGAAAAAAAAATAGTATTAAAAGATTAAAACCATCCCTCAATATTTTTTTATATTTTTCTCTAATATTCATCTAATAACCTACCAGCCTTCTTTTGTTTACAAATTTCATGCATGTAGACTCTTGCTCCCATGAAACAAAACCGACATGATAATTTTTATTTATTATTATTACTTTATAAACTTAATAAGCAACAATATGATTACTAAATCAATGCAGTATTTTTTTTTTGATATAATTAATATTCATTAACTAAGTAATAAAGGAAATAAATTCTCAAATTATCCATTTAATTTCTATGTCATCTTTATTCTAGTAGTATTATAATCAAATTATATTTTTTCCTGCAAAATATTCAAACATAAAACAATATTTTTAGAGTTATTTTATTATATAAATTTTTTTGTCAATCAAATATAGTAAAATTTATTTTCTCTATAATTTTTTCAAAAAAAAACTCATGAAAACCTATCTTAATTTTTTTTTCAGAAAATACCAAACATAGCACTAATAGGAAAAATTTTCACACAAAAATAAAATAATTCGAGAAATATATATATATAATTTATAAATAATTCGAGATATATATATATATATATATATATATATATATATATATATATATATATATATATATATATATATATATCGTCTGGCTGAGGAAACAATCCAAGGGAGCGAGCCCGTGTCACGCGACCGTCCGATAGATTCAGACGCGATAGAGAAGCCAAAATCACACCGTCCTTTCTTTTCCTCCATCCATAAAGCAACAAACCAAAACAAGACGACGACGCAAGCCGCAAGCGAAAGAAGAGCGGCGAATCTGGACGCGACCGCGTTTAGATGCCCCCATCGCGATGCTCGGCGCGTGGGTAGGGAGAGGCATCGCCACGATGCACCTTAATTAATTCTCTCTCTCTTTCTCCTCATTTGATCTATTTATTAGCATCCACTTTCCCTTGCGGAAGTCTCCATTCCGTCGCCTCAGCTAGTTTCATTTACAAATTAAGAGCTTCCACATAGTGAAGAGGGGAGAGAGGGAGCGAGATGGCGGACTGGGGGCCGGTGGTGATAGCGACGGTGCTGTTCGTGCTGCTGTCGCCGGGGCTGCTGTTCCAGCTGCCGGGGAGAGGGAGGGTGGTGGAGTTTAGCAACTTCCACACCAGCGGTATATCCATCCTCATCCACACCATCATATACTTCGGCCTCATCACCATCTTCCTCATCGCCATCGGCGTCCACATCTCCACCGACTAGCAACGATTCAGAACCAAGTCCTCCCTCTCGTCCTTTCTTCTTCTTATTGTCGTCCTCGATCGTAATCTCAAAAGAGAAAGTGGATTTGATGGAAAATTTTAATTATTATTATTAGAAGTTTCTTCTTCTTATTATCGTCATCGTAATCTCAGCAGAGAGAGTGGATTTGATGGGAAATTTTATTATTATCAGAAGTTCTGTTGTCTGGCTGTAAATTAAAGACGTGTAGCAGTGCTGTTTAATTAATTTTCCAATATATAAATTTTCTCTTATTTTTCTTTAATTTGTTCCATAGTTACCATCTCTCTCTCTCTCTCTCTCTCTCTCTCTGGTACAAAGCTGTCGACCCGAACCAGTCCCGACCCGAAACGGCATCTATCTTGGTTAATGGCAATGAAGTGAAATGGATATTGGAGACGTCCACTGTCACCTATATCAACAAGGCATCCCTGGAACGTAGGCGGTGCCACGGGCCCACACGCTTTGTCTTTTCCTGATATTGATTTTATAAAACAAAGACTGATAGCAAAATATAGCCTTTGTGTTCCAATCGGACAGGCATCCATTGATGTCCTGATTTTGCTTTCTTGTCCCTGATCCGAATGCAATGTTATATAAACCTCATAGCTTCTTAGAGAGAAACATCATCGATTGGAACGTCCTGGTTTCCCGTGTCATATTTGACTGTAAACGAGGCGGTGGGCTGCTTCTCTACTGACCAAATTGCTATTTAATATAATAAAAAGGTGAGGGTTCCAGATTAGGAACCAAGCAATAGGTATTAGCTGGAGATGAGATGAAGTTACCGATGGGGGTGTAACTTAGGTCGGATTCGGATAGATAGGAATGTAACTTGGGCTGGATTTAGATTATTTGAACCTGATCCTTCGAATTCGATTTATAGCAGTGTTTAAACTCATGTTTGTTCAACCCAAACTCGAAAGACCGGGTTTAATCTAGTCCGATTTATAATTGATCCGGATTCGGATTGACCGCAATCCGAATATGAGATAACCCGAACCCGAGTGTTACCTAAATGGGGTAGCTTATCAGCATTAGGTTTTATGGGCATTGAGGGCATCAGTCGGATCGGACGAGATGACCAACTTGAGAACAAGAAGTATAAGGCCGTCTGTCGCAGACGAGAAAAAGAAGGGCAAACATAAAGGTGGACCACCCATACATTTCGTTTGACTTTCCGCCTCCTCTTCTTTGCTTACAGCACCGCCATCCCTGCAACGAGGCATTGTAGCGAGAGAGAGAGAGCGGAAGAGAGAGGTAGAGGGAGGCCGCACCTTCTGCGAACCGAGGGGATTTTTAGTGTTTGAAATGATGAAAATGGACGTAGGTTGGTTCGATCAGATGGAAGTGAATGGACTAATGGAAGATGTGATGGAGAGTGTTTTGGTAAATATGGAGGGATGGTTTTCAAAATGCTTCGAATTGTGATGGTGAGCATCGGGAGGCAAGCTGGAATTAGAGCTTTTTCGGCTTTTGTCGCAAGAGGAGCTCACGAAATAAAATAACCATTCGGATTTTTAAAAAATATACCTCCCATGATTAGTGCGCCTGAGTCGAAAGCAAGCTGTACATCATAGGGGCTCAGATGTCACGAATCTCAGTGTTCTCTTTGATCCGTGAACGATGAAGATGTCAAGTCAAGCAATGCTTAGTCCCGCATCCTCGACTGCTGCAATTTCTCACCGCAAGGCGAAGTATTGGCTCATTCGCTTTTTCATTCTTTTATTATGTCTATCTTGCAGGGAAGCTTATCATCTCTTCACAAGAGTAGGGTATGAGCTCGGCATGGTGTCTTGCTTAATCACTTTCTCATTTACCTTATCGTTTTCTATTTCGGAAGTGGGATGTGCAACAATGAAGCGAAAAAAAAAGAGAGGATCCAACATAAAGTGGTTTTTGAGAGGGTATCTTCTGCAAGCTGTACAACATAGGGGCTCAGATGTCATGAATCTCAGTGTTCTCTTTGATCCGTGAACAATGAAGATGTCAAGTCAAGCAATGGTCAGTCCTGCATCCTCGACTGCTGCAATTTCTCACCGCAGGGCGAAGTATTGGCTAATTTGATTTTTCATTCTTTTATTATGTCTATCATGCATGCAAGCTTATCATTCTCTTCGCAAGAGTAGGGTATGAGCTCGGCATGGTATCTTGCTTAATCCCTTTCTCATTTACCTTATCGTTTTCTACTTCGGAAGTGGGATGTGCAACAATGAAGCAAAAGAAAAAAAAAAAAGAGAGGATCCAACACCGTCCTATGCCTTAGCTGTCGGAGTCGTTACCTTGTATGTTGTTTCTATTTGGCAAACAGTTGTTTCCTTGCTTCTGGGAAGCTAAACATTGATAATTTTTTTTACCTCTATACCTTTTTAAATGCCCCTATGTCAAGACCAGCTGGAGTTTTTCAGATGCAATAAAATTGTAGCAGGGAAGTCGCCGTGCCTATGGCCCATTCATTTTTTTCTTCAATTCAGGTAAGGCTTTTTTTTTAATACAATGTTAAAGCCCCGAGTCCAGCTTATGTGTTCAGCAAGGGATTTTATTTTTCCATCTCTGGGATCCATAATTCGGTGTTTATTTGCTTTGAAAAAAGCATTTTATTTTTTTTTTTTCCCATCAACCAGAATTTCAACCCGAAACTCAACCCGAACCCGATTTTTAAAAATAAGGTTAAGGTTGAAGTTTTACAAATAGGGTTAGGGTTATGGTTAGGGTTAAGGTTTTATAAATAGGATTAGGGTTAGGATTGAGAAAAACCCAAGTTTCATAAGTTCGAGTTGCACCCCTAGTTACCGATGGAACTATATATTATGCTATTATAACATTATAATGATCATGGTAGCCATTATTTAAAACGAAGGATGACAAGTATGCAACTGCTATCAAATAGCCAGGTCATTAAACAGAAAGTAAGCTAACCTCAAACGTCGTAATCGCCTCTCAAAAGACCAGGAGTCAGAAAACTCGTTTATCATCATCCAATACAGCACACAACTGGCTCAGGTCACGGGTAGTTAGGACTCAGAAAACACAGCATAAATCCAAAAAGTCGCACGGTCGTATAAAGAGCATGCTCTCCCTGTCCCTTCTACTCCCCTGCCTCTTCTCCCATACTATGCCTATCCAATAGGGGCAAAGCTTTGCTGTAGATGGCCTGATCATGATTGTGATGCTCATCCCAAAGACTTACATCAGATAATTAAAAGTTGATTATATGGTTTAAATTAGTTAAGAAAGATGAACAAGTATCAATTGGATCCTTTTTGGACTCTGATGATCTAAATTGGTGTGGACCTTATCTGTCTTGCTTTCTTGTAACGAAACAGATTTATAGATTTATGGGTCCGGATTGTTACATATAGTATCAAAGCCACGCATCAATCGAAAGTGCAGGAGCTAAATGCCACACAGGGCAAAGTGCTACATTCATGAGGGATGGGAGCTACCTCTTGAACCTGTAGGGGCCACCTCTGTCTGATGGTTGCGATCTTGTGTCTCCAGCGACGAGAACGTTGCCTCTGTAAGGGGGTAGATTGTGATGCCCCTCCCAGTAGTCCCACATCGAAAAATTGGAGTTAGTTATATGGTTTATAACCGGTTAAAAAAGATGGACAAATATCAATTGGATCTCTTTTGGGCTATGGTGGCCTAAGTTGGTATGGACCTTGTCCGTCTTGCTTTCTTGTAACAAAACAGATTCATAGGTTTGTAGGCCCGGGTCATTACAATAATATTATTTCTATCATGTCTGTTACCATACATTGGACCACCATATCCCTCCACCTGATCGATTCTTCTGAAGGTTAATTTAACTGGCCCCCTATCATCCTTGGTCAAACATGAATATCTTAGGTGCAGTACAAATGGGTAGAGATGTATAATGTCTATGGAAGTCGCACAACATTATTGAGGAGAAGAGACTTGCAAATATATTTCATTGTAATGGTTACCCTGATGAATCTGATCACACAAATAACCACCTCAGGAAGAATCATGTTGTTATTAACCAGACATTGACTGTACAAATTTCTATTTCAACTGTTGAAGAAAATGATTTGATTATGCAGTAATGTTTCACAAGGAACTTCAGTTATGTGCACAGCTCATGGCAGAAAGGCCACGAACGTTAGGTATATGGGTTTTGGTTCTGGTCCTGGTTCAGCATTGCTCATTAACAGTGAAAGACTCATGAAGAAGGATCAAAAACATCCTGGTAAGCACTGCATCTGATGTGGACCTGTAAATAAGACAGGTAACTCGTTGCTGTCAGTTTTGGACAAAATAGAAATCAACCACAGCCTGTGAGTTGAAGGATCATGATTGATGACGCCCGATCATCAGTCTTGAACGTCGAGAGAAGAGAGCAGCTTAATCAGTGGATCCTTGCTCAACCAGGTGGCCTGGAAAAAGTCCCAAGACCGGAGAGGGTTGCTTCAGTGGGGACCCTCCGACAATCAAGTCAGCAACCGAGGTCACAGCTGAGGAAGAGCTTAGACGAGCTCCCCTTTGGGATGAGGAGAGTCCGCGGAAAGGGTGGAATCCTTCTCTGGATATCAGGGTAGCGAGCGTATGAGTTTGCGTACCTTGTTCCTAAGTGGACTTACCCTTTTATAGGGAGTTGAAACCTGCACAACAACGTGGAGTTCCGTGAGAAAGGAATGTCCGCGGGGTTCGTGGGGGTTGCGTGAATCTAGGCCGGTTGGTGAGTCCTGTCCCATCGGGGAGAGAAAAAATGGCGGTTGGTGAGCCACGTCCCATCAGTTAGTGGAGCTGGCGGGTAGTTAGGTTTGGTCCCATCAATGGAGCGGCTAGTGGGTGGTTGGACCTGGTGGTGTCAGACGGCGCGGGCCAAAAAGATGGTGGCTTGAACTGCCAGGACTGTCCTGGGGCCGACTTGGGAAAGTCGGGACTGCCTTGACTCTCCAGAGGGCGCCGAGGCCGAGCAGGGCCGACTCGGCCGACCTGGAGACGCCGTGGCGGGGCCGACCAGGGATGGTCGGGGCCGACTCGGCCGACTTGGAGATGCCGGGGCCGAGCAGGGCCGACTTGGGAAAGTCAGGGCCGACTCGGCTGACCTGGAGATGCCGGGGCCGAGCAGGGTCGACTTGGGAAAGTTGGGGCCGACTTGGCCAAGTGGGAGGTGCCGGGGCCGAGCGAGGCCGACTCGGGGAAGTCGGGGTCGACTCGGCCGACTTGGAGATGCCGGGCCAAGCAGGGCCGACTTGGGAAAGTCGGGGCTGACTCAGCCGACTGGAAGGTACCGGGGCCGAGTGGGGCTGACTTGGGAAAGTCGGGGCCGACTCGGCCGACTTGGAGATGCCGGAGCGGGGCCGCCTTAAGCTTTTGATTTTGCCATGATTGCCCTCGTGGCTACGTCAGCCACATCAGATGCCCCTCCGTCCCTGAGCGCGAAGGGCCACGCGCCCGCTGTCCTTTGGGCGAGAGGGGCGCAAAAATTCAAAAAATGATTTCCCTTTAGTGCGCTTTTAATAGCTTGGTAAGCTGGCGCGTCGTCTCGAGGCATTTTTGCTTTGCAGATCTTCCACAATCATGTGGTAGATGGGGGCTAACGTTGACGTTGGGTGCCCTAAGGAAAGCGCCCATTGGGGGATGAAAAAGGTAGAGGT
The DNA here is from genome assembly GCA_900491605.1 of Calamus simplicifolius. Lineage (NCBI taxonomy): Eukaryota > Viridiplantae > Streptophyta > Magnoliopsida > Arecales > Arecaceae > Calamus > Calamus simplicifolius. Next base: position 259,917 of record UESW01004708.1, on the reverse strand, counting down.
TATTATTGTTTCCCCGTTTTCTATGCCCTGCAATTGGTCGGAGATCACGCTCCTCGGGGCGAATCGAGGTGGCACATCTCGAGCGCAGGCGAGATTTCCGGTGGACAGCTCCTGGCGCAATAGAAGAGCGCCACGTGGCGGGGCCTCGATTATCATCATTTGGAAATGGGGGTATAAAAGCGCCTCAAGGGCTTGGGGAAAGCTTTTACATTGCCATTGCTTTCTTCCAGCTTTCCCTCTCCTGAGTTCTTCTGCAAGTTGAGCCCTTCTGTCTTCGAATTCCCTTTGATTTCCAGGTTAGTTTTATCCTTCATTTTCACCCATGGACCGTCGTGCCATTAGGGAGGGTAAGAGGCCCATGCTAGAGTCTTCCCATTCCGATAGTGAAGACCAAACCTCCTTAGCCCATCAGGCGCCTCGGCCGGTGGGCAGAATCATCATCCGCGATCGACTGTTAGCGGATGAACCTCCGTCTACCTCAACCTCCCCCCTTAGGGCGGTTCCTGTGTCCTCCAGTCGTTTGGCTCCACCTTCAGCGGTGAGCCTTGATCCCGCAGGTCCAGCGGGATTGGCTTCAACCATGACCTCTGAGGATGTAGAGCCGTTAGGGCTAGGTACCAAGTTCCCAGTTTCATCCGCCTGTCCGCGCTAGGGCCCGAAGATAGAGTGACTTCCGTCCACCATGGTCGGGTCGCTCTATACGAGGAATTTTTTTGGTGCGGGCTGTGCCTTCCTTTCCATCCCTTTTTCTTGAACCTTTTAGATAGGTATAGGTTAGTGTCGGCGTAGTTGACTCCGAACTCGATTTGGATCATCTATGCTTTTGTCATTCTTTGCTACTTCTAGGTGGCCCGGCCAGGGCTATCACTGTTCTGGCCTTTCTATAAGCTCCGCCGCCAAGGTGAGGAGGCCTGGTGGGCATTCACCGCCAGGCCGGGTAGAGCCTTCCCCTAGGTCTCCCGTCCAAGATTAAGGGATGGAAACCCCGATTTCTTTTTGCCCATGTCGAGGGGGTGAGGGCTGATTGGAGGGAGCCAGACACCAGCTCCAACGATAATGCCACCGTGCGAGAAAGAGACACGGAACTCTTTACCCAGTTGTCATCCTGCCAAATACCTGGCTACAAGGAACTCCTGTCCAAGGAGAACCTATTTGAGGCCGAGTTGGCCCTGGCAGTCGATGAGCACGACGTCTGATTCCTTCTGTCTCGACTGGAAGCTTATTGTATGTTGTTGCTAACATTCATCGTTTTTGGGCGCAACGATGAAGTTTTCCGCCAGCGTGTTCGAAGCTACCCTAAAGCAAAAGAGGCCGGCGGCTGGCGAGTCAGCAAGACCAGCGAAGAGGGCTCAAAGAAGAGAGCAGGTCGAGCCGGTTCGGGCTACCGAAGCCCCCAAAGCTCCAATGTTTGCGGAAGAGCAGGCCACGGAAATGCTAGCTGGAGAAGTGGTCCCGGGGCCGGCCGGGACCGAGGTAGAGGAAGGAGAGATCCCAGTCACAACTAAGGCAGCTGTGGTGGTTGTAGATCTTGAAGAAGAAGCCCTTGCTACCGCTGACGTGCCTGAGGTGGGGCAGGTTACAGTTGCTATTGGCCCTCCGGCTGCCACGGAGCCGGAGATGGAGAGTGCTCCCCCAACTACCGGAGAGGGGGAGCTAGTCGCCAGGGGGTCCAAAGCTGGGACGGAGGTAACCAGGAAGCAAAGGGATAGGCCAGAGAGCTCATCCCAATGATCAGCGTGCTGCCCGACTCGCCCTCGGGTTGAAGGTCCGCAGGAGGGGCTGGCGCAGCCGGCGCCCAGGTTCAGTTCAATGGCGGACGCCGGGCAAGTCGCTCGTCTTCTGTCAAGAGTTCAGACTGCCAAGTCCGATGAAGAAATGCGGGGGCAGAGCCACTCCGCAATTTTGGACATGGTGATGATCTCCATCATCCAGGTAACCTTCTAAGTTTTCTTCATCTCTGAATACGCTTTGTGATGCCTTAATTTTTCTTGCGATTAACACATTCTCCTGCTGCAGATGGCCAATAGCACGATCGGCCTTCGCAAGTGCTGTCTCATTCCTCGGACGCACTCATGAAGGCCATAGCACGGGCCGAGAAATATAAGAAAGAGAGTACGGCGCAGCCCCAGATCCTTGCTCGACTTCATCAGGAGGCCAAGGCTCGGGAGGAGAACCTAGGTGGCCGAATAAGGGAGGCAGAAAGTCGGGTCGTAGTAGAAAGTGGCTGGGCATCCGCGGCTGAGGCCAAATTGGATCTGGTCTTGGACAGACTGAAGGACACCATAGAGCGGAATGAGGGGCTGGTTCGCCAGCTCCAGAATGCCGAGAAGGAGGCCGAGGCGGCACGGGAAGAGGCACTCGCCGCCGCGCAGAGAGCCAACGCCACAGAAAGGGCGGTGGCTGAGACGAGCCAGGAGAAGGCCGAGGCGGTGGCCTATGCTGACGAGGCTAGTACCCGTGCCGAGGAGGCCGAGAGCCGAGCCTGGGAGGCTGAGGCGCGAGCTAAGGAGGCTGAGGCTAGGGCACAGCGGGCTGAGACGCAAGCCCAGGAGGCCGATGCCAGGGCTTAGCAGGTGAGGCCGGGGCGAGACAGGCCATAGCCAACTATAAGTCCTCGCCAGAATTCGAGAAGGAGGTCCTCGAGGCCAGCCTCGATGCCTATGTTAAGGGCTTCGACATGTGCAAAACTAAGGTGTCCGCGGCTCTTAAGATCAACATCGCCGAGCTCGAGGGGATCTACCCCGAGGAATCTGACAAGGGGTCGGCAGAGGAGGACGACGAGAGAGCCGGGCCCTAGCGAGCCCTGAAGAGTTGTTGTTTCTTCTTTTTCTCTTTTCTTTCTTTTTGTAACCGGCCTCGAGCAAATTTTATACTTCAATTCCACCATTAATGGAAAAAAACTTTTTGTGAAAATGCTTTTGTGCCTTGTCTTATCTTGTTTGTTTCTCTCTTCCTTTGGGTCGAACATTTTATCGTGCAACTAACAACAAGGCGGGCCCCATACCTGTTAATGAGGAGGACCCTTTCTTCTGAGATGTTTTCTGTTTCTGAGCATTGCGCATATCGACGACGTCGTGGCTGGATCGCAGTCTTAGATTTTCCAACGTTTGGATGCGTCTTTGAGAGACATGCCAGCCGCGTGGGAGGTTGCTTAAGATGCCTTAAGCTGTTGCGGGCTGTTTGAAGGGAGATTCGTTCGCACACGATTCTTCCAAAGACTTGGAACGATCTGAGGGAAACTTAGTGCCGAGACCAACTTGAGGTCTTAATCGACTCAGGGGGGCACCTCTGTTACGGGGCCGAGTGGTGTCTCGAGGGCCACGATGCCGGCGAGCTCCTTTAGAACCACCTCGGAGGGTTTGTGTGCCGTCCGAGAGGCGACTCGACCGGGTACAGAGCCTTTAGGGTCTTAACCGACTTGAAGGAACCTCCATGCCAGAGCCGAGTGGTATCTCATGGGCCGTGATGCCGGCGAGCTCCTTTAGAACCACCTCGGGGGTTTGTGTGCCGCCCGAGGGGCGACTCGACCGGGTACAGAGCCTTTAGGGTCTTAACCAACTCTGGGGCACCTTCGTGTCTGGGCCAAGTGGTGTCCCATGGGCCACGATGCCGGCGAGCTCCTTTAGAACCACCTCGGGGGGTTTGTGTGCCACCCGAGGGGTGACTCGACCGGGTACGAAGCCTTTAGGGTCTTAACCGACTCGGGAGCACCTCTGTGCCAGGGCCGAGTGGTGTCCCATAGGTCGCGATGCCGGATAGCTCCTTTAGAACCACCTCGGGGGTTTGTGTGCCGCCCGAGGGGCGACTAGATCGGGTACAGAGCCTTTAGGGTCTTAACCGACTCGAGGGCACCTTCGTGCCGGGGCCGAGTGGTGTCCCGGGCCGCGATGCTGACAAGCTCCTTTAGAACCACCTCGGGGGTTTGTGTGCCGCCCGAGGGATGACTTGACCGAGTACGGAGCCTTTAGGGTCTTAACTGACTCGAGGGCACCTCCATGCCGGGGCCGAGTAGTGTCCAGTGGGCCGTGATGCCGGCGAGCTCCTTTAGAACCACCTCGAGGGTTTGTGTGCCGCCCGAGGGGTGACTCGATCGGGTACGAAGCCTTTAGGGTCTTAACTGACTCAGAGGCACCTCTGTGCCGGGGCCGAGTGGTGTTCCGTGGGCCACGATGCCGGCGAGCTCCTTTAGAACCACCTCGGAGGTTTGTGTGCCGCACGAGGGGCGACTCGACCAGGTATGGAGCCTTTAGGGTCTTAACCGACTCGGGGGCACCTCCGTGCCGGGCCGAGTGATGTCCCATGGGCTGCGATGCCGATGAGCTCCTTTAGAACCACCTCGAGGGTTTGTGTGCCGCCCGAGGGGCAACTTGACCGGGTACGGAGCCTTTAAGATCTTAACCAACTCGGGGCACCTTCGTGCCGGGGCCGAGTGGTGTCTCGTGGGTCGCAATGCCGGCGAGCTCCTTTAGAACCACCTCGAGGATTTGTGTGCCGCCCGAGAGGTGACTCAACCGGGTACAGAGCCTTTAGGGTCTTAATCAATTCGGGGGCACCTCCATGCCGGGGCCGAGTGGTGTCCCGTGGGTCACGATGCCGACGAGCTCCTTCAGAACCACCTCGAGGGTTTGTGTGCCGCCCGAGGGGCGACTCGACCGGGTACGGAGCCTTTAGGGTCTTAACCGACTTGGGGGCACCTCCGTGCCAAGGCCGAGTGGTGTCCCGTGGGCCGTGATGCCAGCAAGCTCCTTTAGGACCATCTCAGAGGTTTGTGTGCCGTCCGAGGGGCGACTCAATAGGGTGCGGAGCCTTTAGGGTCTTAACCGACTCGGGGGCACCTCCGTGCTGGGGCCAAGTGGTGTCCAGTGGGCCGCGATGCCGGCGAGCTCCTTTAGGACCATCTCGAGGGTTTGTGAGCTGCCCGAGGGACGACTCAACTAGGTACGGAGCCTTTAGGGTCTTAACCGACTCAGGGGCACCTCCGTGCTGGGGCCAAGTGGTGTCTCGTGGGCCGCAATGCCGGCGAGCTCCTTTTCTAAGATCTGGTCCTTGGACACAAGGAGAGTAGGTTGTGGCACTGGAAGGGACCCTTTTATTACTCGTGCTCTGGGGGGATACATCATTAATAATATTGGCGGAGGTTATCCGCATTCCAGGTGCATGGAATGGGTCATCCGTTGAGTTCTTCTAGTCTGTATGCCCCCCGATGGGTGTCTCAGTGACGCGATAAGGACCTTCCCAGTTGGGGGACAGTTTGCCCCCCTCCGTAGGCTTGGATATCTCAGCCTTTCTCAAAACCAGATCTCCATGGCGAAAGACCTTGGGATGGACCCGGGCATTGTAGTACTTGGCGGCCCGCTGGCGGAAGGTTGCCATTCATAGCCTCGCCCGGTCATGCGCTTCGTCGATGAAGTCCAGATTAGCTCGTATCAGTGTGGAATTGTTTTCTTCATTGAATGACTCCACACATGGACTGGGCAATCCGATCTCAACAGGGATGAGCTTCGGATCCGAAGATGAGACTGAAGGGAGTCTGCCCTGGGGGTCGTATGGTAAGCCCATATCACACTGGGGAGTTCCTCCACCATCGACCCTTGGATCTGTCTAGCCGAGTCTGAGCCCTCTGAGAATGGTGCGGTTCATGACCTCGGCCTCTCCGTTGGTCTGGGGGTGGCCGACAGAGGTGAATCGATGGCGAATACCTAGCTCGCCGCAGAAAGCCTTGAATACATCATTGTTGAATTGGCGGCCATTGTCTATGACGAGAGTATGAGGTAGGCCAAAGCGGCATATAATCGACTTCCAGAAGAAGGCTTTGACTTTACTCTCGATGATCTTAGCCAGCGCCTCGACCTCGACCCACTTGGTGAAGTAGTCGATGGCTACTAGCAAGAATCTTCGCTGTCCCAAAGCTGGGGGGAGTGCCCGAGGATGTCCATTCCCCACTGAGCAAAGGGCCAAGGAGCCGAAAGCGGGCTTAGCGGGGTAGACGGCTGACGCTGGATGTGTGCGTGGCGCTGGGAACCATCGCACTTCTGAACCAATTTGGCAGCATCCTCCCTCATGGTAAGCCAGAAATATCCCTGATGGAGGGCTTTCTGGGCCAGGGACCTGCCCCCCAGGTGATTTTCGCAGATGCCTTCATGGATTTCTCTAAGGATATAGTCAGCGTTGGCGGGTCCTACGCATTTGAGTAGGGGGTAGAGAACGACCTTCTGTATAGACGTCTGTCTAGGAGGACGAATTTGAAGCCCTCCATTTGAGCAGCTTGGCTTCATTGCGATCATCAGGGAGGGTGCCATCAGTGAGATAGCGGACGTAGGCATCCATCATGTAGGCTCTTGGGTGAGCGGGAGGACTTCCTCGCCATCTTCTATGCTGGGCCTTTCTAGGTATTCAATGTAGGCGTCTCTTGTGATGCTGTCGGTGGAGGTAGCCAGGCGGGAAAGGATGTTGGCCTTGGCGTTCTCACTCCGGGGAATGTAACTGATGCTGAAATAAGCTAACAGAAAGACCAAAAGCCGAACCTTGCCTAGGTATTGAGTCATAGCAGGGTCACGCACCTCGTACTCTCCATTGATTTGTCCGGAGACGAGTTGCGAGTTAGTGAAAGCTCTGAGATGCCTTATTCCGAACTCTTGGGCTAGCCTTAATCCTGCCAGCAGGGCCTCGTACTCGGCTTGGTTATTGGTGGCTTTGAATAGAAACCGCAGGGCGCATTCTGCTCTCTCTCCACCCAGTTTGGTGAGAATGAGGTTGGCACCGCTTCCCTGAGAGTTTAATGCATCGTCTACATGGAGGATCCAGGTTTCTCCATCATCGCTCAGCTTGGGCTCGTGCTGCTCCATGGAAACCTCCCTGCTCTCTTCATCCGCCCAAGTGCATTCGACTAGGAAATCGGCCAGGACTTGGGACTTCAAGGCCAACCGTGCTTGGAAGGAGAGGTCAAACTCTCCTAGCTTGATGGCCCACTTGGCGAGTCGGCCTGAGGTGTCTGGACGGGCCAGGATGGCTCAGAGGGGCTGGTCTGTGAGCACCACAATGGGATGGGCTTGAAAATATGGGCAGAGACGTCGAGCGAGACGATTAGGGCGAAGATGATTTTTTCTTTCTTGGAGTACCTGACCTCCGCATCGTGGAGCACCTTGCTCACATAATAAATGGGTCTTTGGGTTTTGTAGTGTCAAGACGCACCAAGACTGAGCTAACAGCCTTGGAAGAGGCGGCGAGGTAAAGGAAAAGACTCTCCCGTCCCTTGGCTTGACAGGAGCGGCGAAGAAGACAGAAACGGCTTCAGGCCATCGAAGGCTTTCTGGCAGTCGTTCGTCCACTCGAAGCTTTACTTTCCGCAGGGCCTTGAAGAAGGGCAAGCACCTCTCGGCTGATTTGGAAAGGAAACGACTTAAAGTCGTCACTCTACCCGTTAGTCGTTGTACTTCCTTCTTGCTGGATGGTGGCCTCATGTCGAGGATGGTGCTGATCTTCTCTGGGTTTGCCTCGATCCCCCGCTGAGTCACCATGAAACCAGGAACTTACCCGCCGTGACCCCGAAGGCACACTTCTTGGGATTCAGCTTGACCTGGAAGCGACGGAGGTTGTTGAAAGTTTCCTCTAAGTCGGAGATGTGGTTAGAGGTACAGGTGCTTTTTGTCAGCATGTCGTCCACATAGACCTCCATGTTCCGGCCCAGCTAGTCCTAAAAAACTTTGTTCATCAATCTTGATAGGTTGCCCCCGCGTTCTTGAGACCGAAGGGCATCACTTTGTAGCAATAGATGCCTTTTTCTGTCACAAAGGAGGTGTGCTCTTCATCGCTGGGGTTCATCCTTATTTGGTTATATCCAGAGAAGGCATCCATGAAGCTGAGGAGCTCATGCGCGGAGGTGGAATCTACCAACTGATCTATCCTTGGCAGGAAAAAACTGTCTTTTGGACACGCCTTGTTGAGGTCGGTGAAGTCGATGCAAATTCTTTAGCTCCCGCTTGCCTTTCATACCATAACCACATTAGCCAGCCAGCTAGGGTAATGCGCCTCTCGGATGTGGCCGGCACTAAGCAGCTTGTTAACCTCCTCATCGATGGCTTTTTGCCGCTCGGAAGAAAAGCTTCTCTTCCTTTGGCGGATTGGACGGTGCTTCGAATCGATATTGAGCTTGTGGGTGATTACTTCTGGAGGGATACCGAGCATGTCAGACGCTGACCAAGCGAAAACGTCTGAGTTGGCTCGCAGGAAGGTTAGGAGGCGATCACAGTCTTCCGGAGGAAGGAGTCCACCGACACTCACGGTCTTTGCCGGATCATCCTCGAGAGGAAAGGTTAGGAGGTGCTCGGTCGGCTCCCCCCCTATCAGACTCCCTAGGATCGGGTGCCTTGGGGACTGACTCTACCTCCAAAGGACTTGACGTTGCATGATAGCAGGGTAGGACTGAGCCGACCTCGCCCCTCATCTCCCTGACACCTTGCTAGTAGGGAACTGCACCAGCAGGCGCCGGGTGGAAATAATCATGTCTAATAGATTCAAACCTGGGCGCCCGAGGATGGTGTTATATGCCAAAGGGACTCGCACTACCAGGAACTTCATGATCACTGTGCTTTGGTGCAGCGGTATCCCGGCTATTACAGGTAAAGATATCTCACCCTCAACCCTTACTGAATCCCCTATGAATCCGACCAGGGGGGTTGCCACAGGCTGAAGAGAGTCAACAGATAAACCCATCCTAACAAATGCGTCATAGGTAAGGATGTCAACTGAGCTGCCACTATCAACTAATATCCTCTTTACAGGGTGCTTGACGATCGTCATAGTGATGACGTTGCCTTCATTATTTACATTCTCAACATTTGCCGATCCCCCCCCAAGAACTACATTAGCCAGCGCCTCCTCCTCCCTCAGTCGCTTAGATGGGGAAGCCACCCCCCAAGACACCATCCTGATCGTCCGCTCCGTGGGAGTGTTATCGACAGCAGCCTGAACGGGCGGAGGCCCCATGAGCGCCGGCTATGGTTGCGACGCCTTCTAAACATACTTGCCGAGGTAGCCCCGCTGGATGAGCTCCTCAATGGCATGCTTTAGGCTGAAGCAGCTGTTGGTGTCGTGGCCGTAATCCCGATGGAATCGGCAATAACAACTCTTATCAGGGGGGATCTTTCTTCGTAAGAGGAGGGCACTGGAGATAAGGCTCGCCCTCGATCTCCATAAGGATGTGAGATCAGGGGGCAAGAAGGGGTGTGAGCTTGGTCTCATCAGGGATGGGGCTTCGATGCCTGCCGCTGGATTGGCGAGGTGGATCAGACCGTCGGTGGCGAGGGGGTTCATTTGGCTTGGGGCGAGCAGGCTTGCAGCTGGAGCTCCTTGAGGACTCCCGCGGATGAGGTCGGCCTCATCCGCACAGATGTACTTTGAGCCTGGAGGAGAAGGTCAGAGTAGAAGCTCGGAGGCTTCTTATCCAAAGAAAAGATGAAGCGGGATGAGAGGAGCCCTCGCTTTAGCGCTAGTGCCGCCACCGCGTCGTCAAGATGATATACCTCAAGGGCAGCGATCTTGAACTGGGACACAAAGTCCCGCTGTGACTCCCCCTCCTTCTGACGCATGGAGAAGAGGCTATCCGCAACTCTCAAAATCCACTGGTCCTTTCCAGCTCTCGGAAGGAGTCGATGCTGTGAGGGGGCAGGCACGAGTGCCAAGCACAAGCAGCTTTCCGTAGAGTGGCGGGGAAAGCTTTGCAGAGAAGGGCGTCTGTAGCACCCTGGACTTGCATCATGGCTTTGTAACTCTCGAGGTGATCCAGAGGGTCCGTAGTACCATCGTACGGATCTATCTGGGAAAATAGAATCTAAAGGGGACGGGCTCCTCTAGTATCCGGCGGGTATACGGAGGACGGGTGTCAAACTCCTCCTCCGGCTGACTGTTGATCTTTCTGGTGAGCTCGTCTAGTCGGCCGATTGTACTCGTCCAGGCGCTCCTCTGCCTGACGGCTGATCGTCGGGGCCCTTCGAGGCGGCTCGGAGGATGAGGAAGAGGAAGAAGAAGAAGAAGGAGAAGGACGCGGAAGGTGGGATTTTTCTTTGGTTCCTCCTGGCGGTGCGGCTCTGGAGGAAACTTACTCGGGCCACAATATGGAGATCGTGCTGCTTGGGGGCATCACGGCGAGGCTTCCTTGGAGAAGCCCGGTGACGACCGGCCTCTCGCTGAGGAGAGCCTCCCCTTGCAGACTGTTGACTAGCAGGGGGAGCGGTCTGATGCTGGGTGGCCACGAACTGCTGCTGCTGAAGTTCGTGGACCATGGCGGTGAGAGTCTGGACTTGCTGAGTGAGAGTTGCCAGCTGTTCCGCAGCCGGGGCAGCCGCCTCTGGTTGAGGGGAAGTAACGGGAGGATCAACGACGGGGAGGTTGGTCTCCTGCTGCCTAGCTAGGGGAAGATGCCCCCCAAGGTGACTGACTGAGGCATCCTGAGCTCGTGTCATCACCATTATTGGGAGAGGTAGAGAAAAGAGAAGTATACTATAGGGTTCGGGCCTTCTGTGCTTTTGCGCCCCCTTCCTGGTGCGCCAATCTGATGATGCCCGATCACCAGTCTTGAACATCGAGAGAAGAGAGCAGCTTAATCAGTGGATCCTTGCTCAACCAGGTGGCCTGCAAAAAGTCCCAAGACCGAAGGGGTGCTTCGGTGGGGACCCTCCGACGATCAAGTCACTAACCGAGGTCACAGCTGAGGAAGAGCTCAGACGAGCTCCCCTTTGGGATGAGGAGAGTCCATGGAAAGGGTGGAATCCCTCTCTGGGTATCAGGGTAGCGAGCGTATGAGTTTGCATACCTTATTTCTGAGTGGACTTACCCTTTTATAGGGAGTTGACACCTGCACAACAATGTGGAGTTCCGTGAGAAGGGAATGTCCATGGGGTTCGTGGGGATTGTGTGAATCTGGGCCGGTTGGTGGGTCCTGTCCCATCAGAGAGGGGGAAAATGGCAGTTGGTGAGCCACATCCCATCAGTCAGTGGAGCTGGTGGGTAGTTAGGTCTAGTCCTATCAATGGAGCGGCCAATGGGTGGTTGGACCTGGTGGTGTCAGATGGCGCGGGCCAAAAAGATGGCAGCTTGAACTGCCAGGACCATCCTGGGGCCAACTTGGGAAAGTAGGGACCGCCTTGACTCTCCTGAGGGTGCCGAGGCCGAGCAGGGCCAACTCGGCCGACCTGGAGATGTCGGGATGGGGCCGACCAGGGATGGTCGGGGCCGACTCGGCCAACTTAGAGATGTCAGGGCCGAGCAGGGCCGACTTGGAAAAGTCGGGGACAACTTGGCCGGCTGGGAGGTGCCGGGGCCAACTTGGGGAAGTCGGGGCCGACTCGGCCGACTTGGAGATGTCGAGGCCGAGCAGGGCCGACTTGGGAAAGTCGGGGCCGACTCGGCCGGCTGGGAGGTGCCAGGGCCGAGCGGGGCCGACTTGGGGAAGTCGGGGCCGACTCGGCCGACTTGGAGGTGCCGGGACCGAGCATGGACGACTTGGGAAAGTCGGGGCCGACTCGGCCGACTTGGAGGTGCCAGAGCCGAGAATGGCCGACTTGGGAAAGTCGGGACTGACTCGGCCGACTTGGAGGTGCTGGGGCCGAGCGGGGCCGACTTGGGGAAGTCGGAGCCGACTCGGCCGACATGGAGGTGCCGGAACCGAGCGGGGCTGACTTGGGGAAGTCGGGGCCGACTCGGCTGGCTGGGAGGTGCCGGGGCCAAGCAGGGCCGACTTGGGGAAGTCGGGACCGACTCGGCCGACTTGGAGATGCCGGGGCTGAGTGGAGCCGACTTGGGGAAGTCGGGGCCGACTCAGCCGACCTAGAGATGCCGGGGCCGAGCGGGGCCGACTCGGCCGACCTGAAGATGTCGGGGCTGAGCGAGGCCGACTTGGGAAAGTCGGGGCCGACTCAGCTGACTGGGAGGTGTCGGGGCCGAGCGGAGCTGACTTGGGGAAGTCGGGGCCGAGTCGACCGACTTGGAGGTGCCGAGGCCAAGCGGGGCCGACTTGAGGAAGTTGGGGCCGACTCGGTCGACCTGGAGATGCCGGGGTCGAGCAGGGCCAATATGGGAAAGTCGGGGCTGACTCGGTCGACTGGGAGGTGCCGAAGCCGAGCGGGGCCGACTTGGGAAAGTCGGGGCCGACTCAGCCGACTTGGAGATGCCGGGCCGAGTAGGGCCGACTTGGGAAAGTCGGGGCCGACTCGGCCGACTGGGAGGTGCCGGGGCCGAGTGGGGCTGACTTGGGGAAGTCGGGGCCAACTCGGCCGACTTGGAGATGCCGGGGCCGAGTGGGGCCAACTTGGGGAAGTTAGGGCCGACTCGGCCAACTTGGAGATGCCGGGACGTGGCCGCCTTAAGCTTTTGATTTTGCCATGATTATCCTCGTGGCTATGTCAGCCACATCAATAATTCAAGCTGAAAAATGTTCAAAAATAAGATAAATTCTGATGTGAGCACTACTGCAACAAAGGTCATACAAATCTTTCTATGAAAGTGAAGAGGGTCACGGGTAGGTGTCACGTCCAAGACCCAAAAATTTGAGCTTGGGTGACAACCTGCCATATGCCTCCCGAATTATGACATATAAATCAATATAAGATAATAATTATATATTTAATTCAAATCCATAACTTTAATACAATCCATAACTATCAGGTTTGGGCTATAAGCCCTACACACAAGCACCATTGGGGTTACATCAACATAATGGATCTAATTTTTATAATAGAAGCTCCATCTATCCCATAATTTCTTCTTCAATCCTGTGGCTCTGAAAAACATTATGAGATTTATATGAGCTCACACTCAATAAGTAAGCCTACTATAATATAATATAATCATATATCATTTCAAAGTATTGTCATATCATTTCAAGATATTATCAAATCACATTTACATATAAAAGGCTTCATCATTTCAAGATATTATCATATCATTTCAAGATATTATCAAATCACATTTACATGTAAAAAGCTTCATCATTTCAAGATATTATCATATCATTTCAAGATATTATCAAATCACATTTACATGTAAAAAGCTTCATCATTTCAAGATATTATCAAATCACATTTACATGTAAAAAGCTTTCAATTTCAAATACATTTATCATGTTATCAGAACATGCGTATTATCAGCTCAAAATAATTCGGAAGCTTAATTATATAATAAATGCCGAAATATGCAATGTAAACAAACCCACTGTATTTATATAATCACTGTTTTCTTATGTGTCCCATGGCCCTACAACACCCAACTGGTGCATCACTTTTAAATGTTCCCTAAGAGGAAGTGTCCTGATACTAGTGTTATGCCATATATCATAAATAATCATAACACACCCTACAGATGTATGTCCTCCACATATCTTCCCCAATGGAGGTGGGTCCCGTATCATAATCAATCACAACACACCCTACATATGTGTGTCCTCCACATATCTTTCCCTGTGGAGATGGGTCCCGTATCACTTGGTATTTTACATCATATGAGAACTGTGGCGACACATATAATATATCTCAATATCATCATCATATTTGCATATAACACATCATGCATCATCATAAGCATAAGCTTCTCACATCACATATACAGTGGTTTGTACATTCATAGCATAAAAATACATCAATAGTACCAGTATATTTTGCAAAGCCAAAATATCCGCATCCTTCAATTTTTTTTGCATATTTATATTCCATTACTTTGCAAAATATTAGCAATCACATATAATTATCTCAATAGTACCAACATATTTTGCAAGGACAAAGTAATTATATTCTTCATATTTGCATATACATATAAAGCCATTTCTTACAAAATATTACCAGTTGTAATAATCATAGCAAATACTTATTTATAAACTCATTGTACTATTTATTAATTCAAAATAGTCAATATAAATGAAACTCCATTTTTCTCATTTCATAAATATGCATACAGCTATAAATCCAAATATTTATAAATTAAATAATTTATGAAATCATGATAATTGGCTTACTTACCTTAGTACGCTAATCCCAAACTGTAAACCAGCTAATTAGACATCTGGGTACTTATAGCATTATTTTACACAATTAAATCTCTAAAATTTGAATAATAAAGTGCCCCTTAAATTCTACCCCAAACTAATCCTGGGTCCAACTTTGGGCTTGAATATTTCTCATTATATACTCCCAAATGGGAAAATAAAAATACCCCAAGAATTTTATTTTGTCATTCTTGGCCCAATACAGGGCCCAAAAAGTAGCTCAAAAATGGTTCATGAACTAGCCCAACATGCCCAAAGTCAATGCAGCCCATTCGGCCCATTTCTCTCTTCTCCCTGTTGCTCCCCTGTTTCACCCGAAATAGGGAAACAATCATGCCGGTGGCAAGGACCGCCGCCGGCCACACTCCGGGGTGGCCCGGCCTACGTCGACCGGCTAGGAGCCGGCCACCGCCGCGGTCGGACTCCCCCCCAATCTCTCTCTCTTTCTTTCTTTCTCCTTGCCACGGCCTATTACAGTGCCAGCGGCACGGCCGGCCACCATGGCCGGCCGGACCTCTACCAGATGCACGCCCGGTGCCGGTGGAGGTCACTGACCGTAGCTCAGGCCCAGCGAGGCGGCAAGCATGCCGCCGGGCCTGAACCGACAGCGGGAGCCGGCTCTCGCCCAGGAGGAGGGCCAATTGGCTCTCTCCTCTCTCTCTCTCACCTCCGGTACCCCATCGGATGCCGCCTTCGGTGCCGGTGGGGCTGCCGGCCAAGGCTCAGGCCTGGCGATGCGATGGGCACGCCGCCGAGCCCGAACCAAAATCGGCACTGGGAGACCATGCACACAGCTCCCTGTCCCGCTCACGCACAGTTTCTCCCCTCTCTCTAAGACGAAGTTTGGATTACCTAGAGGAGGTGTGTGCTAGGATGAAGAAGGGAGTCACCCTTCATCTGCTTTTAATCTCCTATGCGACGCCTCGGATCAAAGAAATCAGGAATTCAAACGCTACGCCAAGAGCGTAAGCATTATCAGGAAACTCCCACTGTCAAGACCCTGGTTCACACGAACCGGGTATTAAAGTAGGCCTCTGTACAAAATGCAACAAGGGTCTAGCGGGTAACCTCTAGCAAACAAACCTCTTCAAGTTAAAACTTTATGGGATCGAAGGAGGGAACAAATGGAAAATAACAGCATGAAAACTCGGTTACAATTAGGATGAAGCTTTGGGCTGCCATACCAATTTAATGCAAATCTTAGGATAAGGTTACACTTTAACTAAATTTCTGGATTGGAATCGTAAATATGCAACAGAACACATTTGACTAATTATGAAGTAGATCATTTAGGATTGGCTAAGTAATATTCAATTTGAGATCAATTAACTACCAAAACTTACATTAAAAATGAAATTTAAGGGAAATGAAAGAAAGAAGCGAAAGAAAAGACAAAGGGAAAGAAAATAGGCTTCAATTGTCCGCCTTAGGGACAACTGGAGAAGAAATCACATCAAGACTACCACGAGAAAAATCTTTATCGAATCCATACATATACACCACCAGCTTCTAAAAATGTTTAACACTACAAATTTGTAGAAAATTTTAACCATCCATCTTATCTTATCACCTATTACCTAAGAGTTTGACTGCTACCCTGCATCTTTCTATGTTGGGGAGGGGGCAGCAACTTCCTTGAGTAACCCCCCAAGTTTGTAGAAAGTTTAGTCATCCATCAGATATATCATTTCTTACATATGAGTTTTGCTTGTAGCCTGCCTCTTTCTAGGTCCGTGTGAGGTAGCCACAACAATCTTCTTATCTGTTAACCTTAAAGTCAATAGAAAATTTTAGCGGTGCATTTTGTCCATCACCTCATTGCTAAGGTAGTGTTTGATAGCCCAAAAATTATCTCTGGATAAATGTATGGGATAGTATTTATCCAGAGAATAGTTGAGGGAATAAGCATTTTTTTTAAAATTACAAGTCTGCCATTAAGGGATAACTTTAGTTGTTCCTGGGTTTCCTAGAGAATAAGTTTTTTTAGACCTATCCTTTCTATTTATAGCATTTGGGAATAAGGAGGGATATCCCCTGGATATCCTTCCTTATCCCTCGTATCAAACACTACCTAAGGTAGTGTTTGAAATAGGGGATAAGAGAGGATATCCCCTGGATATCCCTTCTTATTCCCAAAAGCCATAACTATAAGGGATAGCTGGGAATAAAGTTAACTAAAAGGATAATCCATGGTTAACCATGGGATATCCCTCAATTTATTCCCTAGAGAATGCAGGAATAGCTGGTTATCCCTCCAAATAAGAGTAAAAAAAAGTTATCCTATGGATTTACCTTTTTGCATTTGATATGATCAATGGGATAGTCAAAGGATATCCCTAGGGATAGCCAGGGGACAAACTCTATCCCGTACACTTATCCATGAATAATATTTTTTCTATCAAACACTACCTAAAGAGTTTGGTTCCTACCCCTGCCTCTTTGCATATCTATGTTGTAGTGGGTAGGGCTGCATGTACATTGGATTGAACCACTTCCAATCTGGAATCGATCTGAAATTAATCTGGTCCAACCCAAGACAAAGTTATTTAGATCAGTCCTGGATTCAAATAAATGACCTCTTTTAAATATTAATGATCACTAAATACCTAGTCTAAACCCAAACCAACCTGAATTGAAACCAAACTAGGTTCAAGAACCTTCTTAAACATAAGAAAACTAGTTATCTAGTCAATAAATCATAATAGACATGTGTAAATTAATAATCTAATTGCATCAAAAATATATTATATAATAAAATAATATTACAAAATATTAATTTAGATTACTTTTGATCCAATTGGATCCCAAAAAAGAAAAAAAAATCTTACGGAGTGATAAATCTAATTTATACCCAATCTGATCCAATCCAAAGCAAACTGGATTAAGTTTGGATTCAATTTTTTTACCCGATTCAAAATGGATTGCATTTGGGTTGTCCAGTTGTTCCCATCCCTAATCCAATACGACCTGCTTGCCCTAGCAGTGGGGCAACAGCCTCATTAATAGTTTTTTCAATAACAATGATTATAATGATCACCTGAAATCATCAAACTTGAATTAGAGGATTCATGCATAGGAACAGATGGAACAAGTCCTAGAAGGTAAGGAATTTAAACTGGGAAAATGGATGTGGCAATGAATAGAATTCTCAATTAAGAGCAGAGGGACAATGAATCATATAGTGGGTAATGCCAGAGGAATTTTATGAACTCATTGTACTATTAAAGACCACAGAAATTGGGGTCAACCTAATGAAAAGTAATAAGAATAAAATGTTTAAAGACCACTGTAACAATTAAGTTCCAACATTGTGTACATACATCTCTCAGGAAGTGAAAGGCTAGTTGCATGCTTTACATCTAAATGAACATTAATGTCTTTCAGAACATACAACATAAAATTTTATTTGATCCTGTAGGTCAGCACTTCCAAATTTCCACTATCAAACTGGTCACGGTGAGTATAAAGTTCTACCACAACAAATAGAAAACCAGTTACAGAAGGAGCTAATTAAGGATAGTTCTAGCACTTTGCTGAAGGTGTCACTGAAAAAAATAGATGGTTTGTCGTATATATGAAACAGTGCAGTTACTGGCCTCTCGATGATGGCCAGGATTATTATCATTCGCTCGGTCCTCTCCTCCCTTCCCATGTATCTTCTATCTAATTCTATTATTCCTATTACTTGTCTTAAGAGGATTGAGAGAAGCTTCCGTGATTTTCTATGGGCTTCTACGCAAGAAGGTCATGGAATGCATCTTTTATCTTGGGAAACTATTTGCATGCCTATCCAAGATGGAGGTCTTGGGATTCAGTCTCTGATTGTTAGAAGGGATGCCCTCCTGGCCAGACATGCTTCAAGATTCCTTCTGGAGCCGCACTGTCTATGGAGTACTATTATGCGTTCTAGGTATGGTGGCTGGGTGCCGGATTCTTATATCAGGCCTCCACGTGGTTGCTCCTCCTTTTGGAAGGAAGTTTGCAGATTTGGTCAGGCTATCAGGGGTAATGTTACGTGTATGATGGGAGATGGATCATCTATAGATGTTATTCAGGATACTTGGTTCTCGGATATTCCTCTCTCTCGATGGCCCTCTTTTATAAGCATTGACATCCCTTATAACCTTAGGGTTAAGGATCTGATTTCTTCTGATCCCCCTGCCTGGCATATCCCCTCTGTGACCCGTTTCTTTGGGTTGGAGCTTGCCAGACGTATTATGTTGATGCCCATTATCCCTGGTTGCTCTTCTGACTCCAGATTGTGGCAGAAATCTTGTGTCTCTAGGGCTCCAATCAAGGATTTGATGATGATTTTCAGGCCGGAGTCCCAGTGTTCGATTGATTCTGATTGGATTTGGAAGCTTCCCACCCTCCCCAGAGTGCAGCTATTTATGTGGAAGCTTCTGTGGAATTGCCTTCCCACTTGTCTTCTCCTTTCTAGAAGAGGTCTGGCGATTCATCCGTGTTGTCCGATTTGTAGGGAGGAGGACGAATCCTCTGATCATGCTATCTTTACCTGTCCCAGGGTGAGTTGGTTATGGCAGAGGGCTGGTTATTCTGTGAGGAGGGACGATCAGGGTTCTCCTCGCTCCTCATTCTTTCGGGATATTCGTAGAGCTTCTTCGCAGAGGTGCAGATGTTGGATTGCCACGGCTTATCATATATGGTTATCGAGAAACCAGATTCTCTTTACGGACGATTCTGTGTCTTCTTTCAGAATTATGAGGAAAATCAGTTCTTTGGTCATGGACTGTGCTCGGGTTGGTTCTGATGTCTCTGGCCTCTGGGGATCCCCTGCTGCTTCGGCAGCGAACCGTCATTCGGTGCTTATCTCTTGGGATCCCCCTCCTCCAGGGTTCGTCAAAATCAATTTTGATGGCAGTGTTCGTGGCAGAGCGGCTGGTTCTGGATTCCTTGTCCGTGACTCTCAGGGTGAGCTTATGGGAGCGGGAGGTTTTGGATCCATTGACTCCTCTGTCTTGATGTCTGAGCTGTATGCAGCTTGGGCGGGCATTTCTTATGTTGTCAGGACTCTTCAGGCCCATAGGATTGTCATTGAGGGTGATTCCTTGGCGGTTATTTCCTGGTTGCAGAAGGACAACTGCCATTCTGATCCTACCAACCCTATTCTGACAGACATTCGCTTCATCCTTTCCAAGGTCGTCTGTACCCGGATTCGCCATATTTATCGAGAAGCCAATTCGGCGGCGGACTGGGTAGCGTCCTTTGTGGCCCAGCATGATGGATCGTGGTATTGGATGCCGAACGATCCCTGTCCATCTATGTTACAGCAAATTTTGTATTCAGACCTTTCTGGGCTGACTCGCACTAGGTTAGTGTGATCGCCCGCCATTGTACCAAAAAAAAAAAAAAAAAAAAAAAAAAAAAAAAACAGTGCAGTCAACAAACTTCAGCAAAATGCATTAGAAAGAGGAGCCCAGAATTATAATACAAACCAGTCCTGTCATGCAGGATTCCCACCTGTACCAGAAGTGCAATGGCATCCAAGTGCATGATAAAGTTATATGTTCATTGCTCTATTAGTAATCAATCTCTTATTGGACAATATATTGGATTGATTAGCAGGATTAATTAATAATTGACTTCCACATTGCTTTTCTACAATTACGTACACCTGTAAAACTGATATAAGTGACAGATTCCAGGACACAAGAAAAATCTGAGTTGCTCGTGCTGTTGTTTGGAGTGTCAAATGTACATGGTACAATATACAGTTTCCAAATCAAGTGACAAAACTCATTACCATTTTCTATTGATGATTCAAGACAGGGCTGCTTGTTGCCAATAAGGTTTGCTAGGTGGCTGACTAGGTGCCTGCCTTTAAATTTTGCATCATATTAAACATGGAGGATGAGGTTGATTTATATATTGGTACTACATATTGCCAAGTTGGTAGCTTTAATTGACTTATTATCTTAGTTACCTGAACTAGGAGAGAGTGTAGGAGTGGATTTAGGTGGAGATGCAGGGCAGCAGATCCCTAAATAAAAAACAAAGAATAGGAAACACCTCGAAAGAATTAGAACTTGCCACGGCACTGATGCAATGTATTCTATGTATAAGATCAAAACTCCTAATTAAAGCTCCATTCACGCATGCACCATGTCAATGAATTAGAACTTGCCACGGCACTGATGAAACAATCTTTTACCAATCATAAGCAAAGGCAGACACGGGCCTATTTTGGTGCCCTGAAATAGATCTGGAACTGGTTGGATTCAGAACCTATAAAGTAACAAAATTGCGTGGATCTGGAACCAATAAAGTAACAAAATCTTCGACCATTGAAATTTGTTATTGATTTTTTTAACAAGAAACGGAACAAGGCCTGACCTGTCTTGAGTGAAACGTTATTTTTAAGCCTTGATAGGGTTCGACGCGGTTTGGGACCAAAAAAAAAATATCAGTCAAAAGTAAAGCATATAATACCCCTTTCAAATCTATATATAAATTATTTATTTTTTTAAAGATAAATGTTTTGGAAAAAGAAAAAAAAAGTTATTGGAGCAATGTGGCTGGATTAGCGTCATTCATAACCATACTTATTATCCCAATGGGTCATGGGAGAGAGATAGGATAAGAAATGAAAAGTCATTGATGAAAATGAGGTGGGCAAAAACTGATCTCAACTCACGCTACATTGTTATTCCTAGTTGGTTGGTTCCTATCTCCTTGTGAGTTTTAGAATAGGAAAAAATTACTGCATTTAAAGATATTCAATAGATAGGGGAGCAGGACACTGAAACATCTCAACTATGCCTACCCATTTGGGCCAAACAGCAGAGCTGGACCCTCCAAATATGATTTCAGCAGGACAAAATATAAATAGGCTCAAAATGTTGTCTGACAAAATGATCCATTTCATTTTTGGCACGTCTGTGCATAGCCTAATATTCAGCTTTTTTGTACCCACAACTAAACGAGTCTGATCTAAAATTACCATCCAGATATAAAAAAACCCTACTTAAAGACGGTAGATATAGAAAATTAAGCAAGAATCTAGGAACAAAACTCAGATACAGTACTATAATAGCTCCCTCCTAGGAGTTTTCACATAATAGGTTTGTGGACAACATAGTCTGGCTAGAAACAACAGAGTGGTTGCCAATTACAAACCATTAGAATCAATACATGGAGAGCAATTGTCTTAAGTCACACAACATGCAATATGCCCCGAGGTCGCAAGCAGAGGTAAATCGATTAGCTGCCATCATGCAAGCCATCCGGGCATGTAATTGCTCACACTTGGCCCAGGCGCTGCTGCAATCGTTATTTGGTCTGGAGGATACCTGCAGGGAAAATAACAAAGAACCTTGATTAAAAGTAAATAGAGTAAGGGTGTCTAATAGATGGTTCTGACACGATGATTGGCCATCTAGGAGAGGATTTCATTTCCATTAAAGAATTTGCTAGATTATTTAGAAGTGACAATCTGAAAAGATGGGTTTGCATTTCTTGGACTGGAGCATGAAAGGATGAAATCTCGAGTTTTTTCCTTTGCAGAAAGAGAACATGGAATTTGTAAATTAAATCATGCATGGGCAATATGACAACTGAAAACATGCACTTACTGCTCTCAATTCTCAATTTTTAACATTGTGGACCATATACTACAGTCATATATTTTGTATAAAATGTAGAACTTCAATCCATCTCAGTAGACAAGTCACACTGTCTAAGATCAATGATCAAAATGCAATTTCTCGAATTGAAAGTCTTCAAATTCATGCCTAGTCCAATTGTGTCATGGGTTACGATGTGAAAATTCTTGAGCCAGAAGTGTCACCCAACCTAAGATGCAATGTTCTATTTTTACATAATGAAATTATACCTGATATCAAGGAGTTAGTTAAAAAGTGGTTTCCAATAATTTCCAACAACAGGTATAGGGTTAGTTTTATTCTTCAGTAATGAATGACTCTGATTTGTTTGTGTGATATAGTATCTCATAGGTGATGGCTTTATTTTATTTTATTTTATCCAGTAACCACTTATAGATATCTCTCATCCTCTCGGAGATAACTCTCAAAATATCCATCCACTAATTAAGGAAGTGATAACTATATCTCTTTTTAAAAAAGGGCCTATTTTGATGGGAATAAGTGAGATAAAGGAGTTGAGGTTTTTCTATAAATTAAGATTCCTTCCTGAAGGTTTTTCATACCATATGTAAGAAAAGAAATATTGGATCCCTGATCAAGAGCAAATTCTGAGGGCATACACTATTATTATGTGATTGCTCATTGATTGGAAGCACTCAATAAAGATTCTCAAGAGGTAGATCACAAATAGATTTAATGATTTGAGGTAATTTATTGATCTTATTATTTCATATTTAATCTATACAATATGTTTGTGTAGATTTTAATGCTTATAGTTGGAGATATCTGTAGTCCAGATATGGATTTATATGATCAGAGATAATATTATTTATTAATGACTATTCATGATATATATATCTCTACTTGCTTCATAATAAGAATGAAGCATTAGATGCCTATAAGGTGTTCAAGGAAGAAGTAGAGAGATAATGCGGCAAGCAAATTGATCGTAAAGTTAGATAGAGGTGAAAAATATTATAGTAGGTATACTGAGGATGGACAAGTACCTGATCTGTTTGCTCGGTTTCTTGAGAAAATGGAATTGTGCACAATACATCATGCCGGGGCCTTCAGACCAAAATAGAATAGTTGAAAGAAGAAACCAATATTATTGGACATGGTGAGAAGCATGATTAGCAGCTTCAAGCTACCTAAATCCTTATAGACTGAAGCTCTTAAAATAGTCAAGTATATATCGAATTGACTTCCAACCAAAGTTGTTTCTAAACACCATTTGAGTTATTTAAAGATTAGAAACCAAGTTTGCGATATACGTGTTTAGGGATGCCCATCTGAAGTAAGAGTTTATAATTCAATCCATAAGAAAGAAAACTAGACCCAAGGATTGCTAGTCGATATTTTATTGGATATGCTAAGAAGTATAAGGGTTATAGATTTTATTGTCCATCTCACAACACTAGGATTGTAGAATCAAGAAATACAAAATTTTTTGAAAATGACTTAATTATGGGAATGATCAATCTCAGTATTTGACTTTTTCTGAGAAAGAACATTTAGATATTTCAGCTTCCACTTTATATGAGAGATTGGTTATCATTCATAGCGCCCCTCAAGTTCAAATAGGTTCTCGACAATCAGTCATTGAGGTTCCACAAGCTGCTAATAATTATTTAGATCTTGTTATTCAACAACAATCAGTTGTGTAAGATACTCCTCAGGAAGTCATTGACACAACAATAAAAAAATCAACTAGAATAAAGAAATCAGCCATTCCTAATGATTATATTGTATATCTACAGAAATTTGACTATAACATTGGAGCCGAAAATAATCCTGAAACATTTTCATAAGCCATGAATTTTAAGGAATCAAACTTATGGTACAATGTCATGAAAGATGAGATGAATTTTATGGCATCTAATCGAGTCTGGAATCTTGTTAAGTTGTAAATGAGTCTTTAAAATAAAGAAAGACTCACAAGGTATCATTGAGAGACATAAATCGACATAAATCAAGAGTTCACTCAGAGGGAAAGAATCGACTATATAGAGATATTTTCTTCTGTATCCAAGAAGAATTCTCTTCGGATAATTATGGCATTAGTAGCTTATTTTGATTTTGAATTAAATCAAATGGATGTAAAAGCTACATTCATTAACGGAGATTTAGAGGAAAAGATTTATATAAAACAACATGAAGAATTTTTCTCTAGTAATGGTGAGCATTTGGTTTTCAAGTTTAAAAATCCTTATATGGATTAAAACAAGCCTCTCGTCAATGGTATTTAAAATTTCATGATGTAATCTCTTTCTTTGATTTTGTAGAGAATATCATAAATCAATGTATATACGAAAAGCTTAGTGGAAGCAAAATTTATTTCTTAGTCCTATATGTGGATAACATTCTACTGGCAATCAATGATAAAGGGTTGCTACGTAAGGTATAACAATTTCTCTCCAAGAACTTTGATATGAAAGATATGAGTAAGGTATCTTATGTCATTGGCATTAAGATCCATAGAGAAAGATCTCGAGGCACTTTAGGATTGTCTTAAGAAACTTATATCAATAAAGTCATGGAGAGATTTCGGATGAAAGATTGTTCATCAAGTGTTGCACCTATAGTGAATTGTGACAAGTTCACTTTAAACCAGTGCTTTAAAAATAAACTTGAACGAAAATAAATGCACAATATTTCACATGCTTCGGCTGTTAGAAGCCTAATGTATGCTCAGGTTTGCACAAGACCTAACATTGCATTTGTAGTAGGAATATTGAAAAGATATCAGAGTAATCTAGGTTTAGACCACTGAAGAGCTGCTAAAAGGTCATGAGGTATCTTCAAGAGACCAAGGACTACATGCTCAAGTATAGACAAACTGATCATTTGGAAGTAGAGGGTTACTCAGATTCAGACTTTTTGTTGCGTTGATTCTCAAAAATCAATATCAGGATTTATATTTATGTTTGTTGGTGAACCATATCATAAGAAGTGCAAAGCAGACTTTGACTGCACATCTACTATAGAAGCGGAGTTCGTTTCTTATTTTAAGGCTACATCACATGGTGTATGGTTGAAAAGTTTCATCTCATGGCTTAGAATTGTTGATTCTATTGCTAGGCCACTTAAATTATACTTTGACAATTTAGCTGCTGTATTCTTGGCTAAAAATCATAAGAGTGGCAGTCGAAGTAAGTACATCGACATTAAGTATTTGGCTATAAGGGAACGTGTTAAAGAAAACAAAGTGATCATATAACATGTTAGCACTGAATTAATGATAGCTGATCCTTTAACTAAAAGCATACCAATTAATAATTTTAAGGATCATATGATACGAATGGAAATTGATCACATGATGTAATTTAGTTATATGAACAACTACTTATATAATGGAACTCTTATTTAAGTTATTATTTATTTCTTATTTGGATGTATACATTATTATTTGACTTTGAGAAATAATAAAATTTTCTTTTGGACTCTAAATAAACGTAGGATTTATTCATTAAGTTATGTTGTCGCATTTGAAATAGTGGTAAAGAAATTGAATGCATTATAATACATGAAAGATAATATGCAATTATAAAGGACCTATCGCCATAATTCATGTGTTTAGTTTCTTTTAAGTGTTGAGGACTATGGATTAAAATAAAATATACGGATCAAGTGGAAGAATATAGTATCTCGTAAATGATGGTCCTATTTTATTTTATTTTATCTAATAACCACTTATAGATATCTCTCAACCTCTTGGAGATTATTCTCAAAATATCCATCCACTAATTAAGGAAGTGATAACTATATCTCTTTAAAAAAAAAAAGGCCTATTTTGATGAAAATATGTGAGATAAGGGAGTTAGATTTTCTCTATAAATTTAGATCCTTTCCTAAAGGTTTTTCTTATCATAAGTAAGAAAACTATACGGTAATAATAGAGAGATTGGGTTTCTGATCAAAAGCAAATTTTAAGGGCATACACCATCATTGTGCGATTGCTCATTGATTGGAAGCGCTCAATAAAAATTCTTAAGAGGAGCATTTAATAAAGATTCTTAGGAGGTAGATCACAAACAGATTCAATAGTTAGAAATAATTTATTAATCCTATTATTTCATATTTAATCTATACAATATGAGATTTTAATGCTTACATGATAGGCTTTCAAGGTATACCGGAGTGCAGGCTACTGGGTTCAACCCTTGCTCTCAGTTGGCAAGATGTTCAACACGAGTGTTATTGGGGAAAAAATCTCATATAGAGTGCGCTTTGAGTCTCAAATTGATGTCCATGATAAATGATAAATCTTGATTTCCGTTGGATATTGATATCAAATCAAGCAGGCGGAGGGTTCCCCCTGGCCTGCTTGCACACCGGGACATGCCATGTTAAGGCAAAACAACTGAATCCGGTCCCACATCTAGAGTTGAAAAAGATGGTGGCAAGGTATGTCAGGGTAGCGGCTCAGTTGTCTGTACTCTGGTCGGAAACAGCCACGCAATGCAATGCTTTGAACACCCACGAAGGAGCTCCAAAACAGACAGCATTCACGAAGAAATAGAAGGTCGAGCTGGGAGTCAGCTGTCAATTTTGGATCTCTTTTATGGGGCATTTCCCATGCCTTGGCTACTGAACAAAATGCAACCTACCAAGATCCCACTACATTGGCCAGTCAAAGGGGCAGACATCAGACTTAAAACCGCTGCTTTTCTTAGTTAGGGTGGCTGACCTACTCTCAATTTGTTAACATGGCCACTTGGCATGCTTATCATGGTGACTTTCACTCCAGATAACAGAGCCCTTTTCTAATGCATGGAGAACAAATCCAAAAGATCAGGCACTGGAGGAAGATACCCGATATGGAGAGTTGGTTCGCACTCTATTTGTTGGTAGAATCCATCTCCTTGTGGTTGTGGTGGCGGCCGGCCATAGGCCAGTGCATGAGCATTGGGATCCCAAACTTGCTGCTGACTAGTCTGGCTGCTTTCCTCCAACTGCACATCCCATAAAATCTATGATAAGCTTCTAATTTTTTACAAGTAAAACAATCCATGAACCAAGAATATTCATATTTAGATATACCCATTACTAGAGGACTCCTTACCCTTCGTTTTAGGCTCTTGTTGGCCTCACAGAGCATTTGTTCCTGCAAAAAAGAACAACGGTAGTAGGAAGGAAATGCGGGAATGGAAAAAGGTGCTGTTTTGAAGCTGTTTGATTCTATTAACCATACCCTTCGTTGAAGATCTGCAAGCTGATCGAGCATGTACTGGGTCTGTGCGAAGATAATTGGTCAGTATGATTTAATTGAGGAGCCTCACAAGTTATCCTATTTTATTTTAAAGAAACTAGGATCTAGCTGACTTCAATATGAAAATTTATGCACATGTGAAACATTCGACAGCTTCACAAATATGATTGTTAAAATAAGTGAACGTTTTCTTGTTTAGAACACACAAATAATATAAACAGGATACTGTCTATATTACACACTGTATGCTTGACATTCTTTTTGTGGGAAAAGTAATGTATATGTACTCGTGTTGATCTGATTTGCTTCAATGATGCATCGAGTTGCCGCTCAAGCTGCTCAAGCTCCTTGCTGTTGAGTGGCCCCAAGTCCTCACCAAGGAGATTTCTGGAGTTGGAGGGGTTTAAGAACAAAAATAAGTTGTCATCGTTAGTCTTCAAGGATTCAGGCTAAATATATAATTTGTATTTAAGTCTGCAGATTGTGAAGTATTATGGAAGAGACTGAAATCATCAGTAAGCAGAACAAATTCACCTCTGTGATCTCTGTAAGGCTTCAACACGTGCTTTAAGTTTTAAGTACTCCTGCTGACTACTCTGTGCCAGCCAAAAAAAAAAAGTAAATAAGTCTTTTACAGTGTCCCAAGGTTCACGTAATTTGAAAAATGATATCACAATCTAATGCTAGGTGACGATCTGTTTGTATCTCTTGTTTCCATTTGATGCACTCAAATCCACTTGTCATGGCATATTGATGACCTTATTCATCCAGGTCTTCGCCCCGTTTTAATTCCCAGAAGTATGCAAATTGTTACAACAAATTTGATGTATACCCAGCAGATTGCTAGAGTGCCTTCAGATGTTGTTAAAATGGACTTTACCATTGGATGTAATTCTCTGCCAGTATAAAGAAGTGGCACCCTTCAAGTCAGAAATCATCTGATACCTTCAAACATGGATGACTTGTTCTTGAGGAAGGGTCACAATCTGCGTGACATATCAAGGAAACTTGCTTTCAAATTTTCATAGGCACTATACCCTCGAGTCTCTGTTTATAGGAATATTTCTGGATTGATTTTGGGATTATACTAGGTTTAATAGTGCTTTTTATGTAGACGGCCAAAAATAAGGTGATCAACCAGAGGTTAGGAAATTTGCTATAAGCTTTCACAAGTGAAATACCATCTCAACATGACTTAATACTACCATTAGCTGATTCTTTTTTTTAAGTCTCGATGAACAAGTCAACTAGGGATATCCTATGGAATCCTCTTGGTTATTCTACAAGACACATTTGCACTCTCTTTTTTTTTGCACAAATATTCCTAGCCCATGGTAGGGTTCAGAAACTTTCTTTTGATAATTAAAAAAACAATGATTTATGCGGAAAGAGGTGGCGTTACTAACATAGCCATGATTGATCTTTCCATTGCCAACCTATTTATGATATATTTAAGAAGTGTACGTCAAATTGACGGTAATATATTACATGTGTTGAGTTCAGGCCTATGTTTTTTTTTTTTTTTAAGATCTTGTATGTGTGTATTTTGAGCTCTAGAATAGGGGATCCAATCAAGCTATTTTGTTGTCCTGTAGCATGTAGAGATGTACCCTAAATATGTACACTTGTAGATATGTAATGAACAAGCAGTCAGATCTGTGAAATTTTTTTAAATAAAATATATTGAATCATAATTCGACTCAATGTTAGATTTCACAATTTTACACAGAAACACCAAAATTTGGCATGGAATAGTTTTGACGCCAATGCCAATAGATTTGAAATGCTAATGATGAAGTGTACCAGTTTTCAATGCATCAGAAAGCTCAAAACAGTCTGTTTAGCGCTACTCCTGAGCAGCAATTCAATAACTTTGCTAATTTCTTCCTGCTGAACAATCCAGAGGATAACTAAAAAGTTACCTAAACTAAAGGTTCTGATCTCAAGGACCTGTGTGGTTAGTGGAAGTGCAACTTAGGTCGGACTCAACCAAAATGCACACTCAACCCGTTCATTGGATAGGATTGACTTGAGGCTTCGTACATTTTAATTGGATTTAAAATCAAATATTCGAATGCAACATCAAGTAGGTTAGATTATGGTTGACCTTCGAGCCTACCCAATATATTTATAAATAAAGATTTCTTTTATATGTTATATAAATTATTCATATAGTTATAAGGTATATATAACATTGAAATTGATTAATACTTAAAGTCTCGATTTATTCAGTCCAATATAAGCTAATTAACATGGTGCAACTCAACCTAACTTGCCTCATCTGATCCAATCTAAATTCAGCTTGAAATTGAATTGGGTAGGTTCGGGCTAGAGATATCCTAACCTAAGACTAGATTGTGTTGAGTTAGAGATTTCAATCAGGCCAACCCACTTGAGTTGCAGCCATTGAGACTAGAAAACTTACTGAAGCATCACCTATAATAAAGTTTGGCATTTGTTATACAATATTTTCTCTATTATTAATTCATTTGTGTGCTTGCTTCCTAATGAGCAAATTTAGTGCTCCAATAGATCTCTTTTTAATGCTATTTTAGACCTTCAGACATCTAATCACTAGTTCATTAGTTCATAAAAAAATTAACTAACTTGGCTATACAATATCACTTGACAGTCATTATAATTATCTCACCCACCCACCAATATGTTACTGAGATGAATAGCATGAAAAATATAATAGCCACTATTGTTCACTAATTTTTTTTTTTCATTATAGGTTATTATAATTGAGATTAAATCTTTATTGTTGTTGTTGTTATTATATTTTAGGTTTTTGTAAACAAATAACAATCATAATTTTTAGTTGTACCTTTATTTAAATAAATAAAATTTTAAAATTTAATTTTTTTATGTCAAATTCTCTCTAAAAAAATTTGTATAATCCAAAAACAGTATTATTTTATCTAGTGAAAGTGAAAGGAAAGGTTATATCTTCTTTTTCATTATTATTTGCTATTGTTAGTTATAATACTATTATTACATACAACAACAACAAAGCCAATAATACTATTATTACATGAATCCAATAATACTACTATTACATCATCATGAATATATTAATATTAAAACATCAAGAGTTGCTTTTTGAGATAAATAACAATCATTATAATGGTGACTAATAATTTCAATAATCATTTTAAAGGACAATACAATATTTAATCTCTAACCTTTAAAAGTCTAATCTACCTATACCTTGTGATGATAGTATTAGTATGAGAAAAAAGTAGCTAAATAACAAAAGTATATAAAAAATCAAAATAAAATATACAAGTGCCTTTAAAGATAAATGAAAATGTACTGCCTAAAAAAGTGTACAAATCTCATTGTCAAAACATAAAGATTTACTAGCTATCTTTCTTAATTTAATAATACACTTGCATGCAAAAATTTACCTCTTTAGGTAAAGAATTATAATTTTTATATAGAATGTAACTTAATGAGCACCTAACAAGTATTTTTCTTTTTATATTCTAGAATCGATGAAGAGAACATGAAGGGTTATATTTTTTTTCCTCAAAGCTTGTCTATTCTCACTTAGAAACCCTTCAAGTCCATTATTGTTGCAGTATCATGCTCTAACTCAAAATTCTTCTATATTTGAACATAGTTTTAATGTCATTAGATGACCTTAATAAAGCAATAAAAAGTAACTTGCATTTTGTTACCATTCGTAGTTCATTAAAAAATATATACATGCTTATTCAAAATGGCATAAATAATTTATCATTCCTAAAAGTTCATCGACCATAATAATAAGATTCTTTGAATATATTGTTCTTCTTGCAACTTATTAACTTATTACTCTACATCAATTTCTTTTCTTAGTATTCTTGCCCAAAATTAAATCTTTTTACATTCTATGGTTTTCCCTTCAATATTTATAGATGCTTAAAAGTTCATCATCTTGAATTTGCTCAATCTTGTATTCTAGAGTAAGTTGTTTTAATACTAAGGCATCATCCATCAACCTTGAATAGAGCCTTATATTTATCTAGTTTAACTAAAATATTTTTCATATATGTTATCTATAAAGTTGATTCTTTGAGCTTCTCTCCTCTATATTTTTATTAAACAATTCAAATTAGTATTTAATATATTTTTCCAAATAATAAATATTATGCTATCTAAAAACATGATAGAATATATTCTGACTTCTTAATATTAATGGTATCCTTGGCTAAAAGTAACAAATCAAAATTAATATAGCAAATCCAAGTAACTAAAGTCCATTTGGTACCATTTTCTCTTTTTTATTTTTAAAAATAAAAACACAAAATCTGATGCAAGAAAAATGTTTTATCATCTTATTTTGTTTTTTTATGTATACGAGTGACTTTCAAAATTTATGAAAAAGTAAAAATAAAAAATGCCACCTACTATTTTCAAAATATTTTTTAAAGCCATGAAACTATCCTAACTCTCATAATTTATTTTTCTTTTCTTTATATCCTTTCCAAACTTCTTTGCTTCTCTATAGCGTCATTAGTATTGGCAACCACATGCCAACTCCTCCTTTTCGCTTTCATGTCCTTTCGCTATACCTTCCTTTCCTCACCATCTATAATAGTCATCTTAAGGTTTTAACTCTTCCTAAGAGAGCATTAACTCTTTCACAATTTCAAGCCTATGGTGTAGCCCTGATCAAAGCCATCCCATAAATCCTAATAAATCTAATAGGAATTGTTTGTGACAAAAAGGAGCTTGATATCTTTTAGGACGAGGCTCTCAAGTAAGCTAAGGGTATCATCGTTTTCAATAGAAGTAGGTTTGTATGATAAAAGAAAATAAATATTTTATTGTATATAATCACTATATACTTTATATATACGAAAACTATACTTTCTATAAAATGAAGTTCAATTTAAAAAATTCAAAGATTTTTTTTAATAAATAATTCTAAACAATGTTCCTAGTGCTATCATGCATATATTCTACCATTCAATTTAATGATATATTATACTTAAGATACCTAACTATGTGTTGACCTCAAGCTTCAACCTTTTATTGAGAATTATTTCTTGATATAGCTAAACTATAAAATAACATTTCAGATGTAGGACTAGTAATATATAGTTTTATCACGAATGATTTATATTAAGGGCTATAGCAATGTACTTGAAATAAAAAAAATTAAAATCTTGTAACGATTCTTCTTTATAACTAGCAACTTACCTTACATCACAATTTTTTAAAAGTAATGGTATGTTTATCATTCCATAATCCAATAGCAAAAAATTTAAACCTTGTATATATTATGGTAAGTTGTCTTTTTTATTAATATAGGTATGTACAAATACAAACTAATAAGGAGCTAACTTTTTATATTCATGAAAATAAAATTCGACACTGTAAGTAGTAAATCTAGTCTAAAAATATTTCAAGTTTTCTTCTAAGGAATTCTTATTGTAATTCTTAATAATTTGGCAATTCATTAAAGCTCTATATATCACAAGAAATTTAATTTTTCAAGTTCAAGCAAAAACTTTGGTTCCAGAATAAATTTTCAAACATTAGCATCCCTAGATAAAACTTTAATTGTCTAATGTGCTATCATTTTAAATATATTTTTTATTCATTAGTTTATTTTTTATCAAGTTGTAGATGATGTTGCCTATGAAGACAAAATAAGCTAAAATATTTTGATATATCCCATTAAATGTTGATATGTTCAAATGAAATTTTAAAGGTACTAATAGATTATTGTTACCAGTAACCCAATTTACTAAAATAGCCTTGATAGGAAATACTAGAGTATAGCAATGCCTTTAATATATCGCTATTTAATATCATAATTCACTCATTCATCTCATGTTTGAAGTTTCTTATTATCCATTTAATATCATTAGCTTTTATAAATTTTTATATCATATTTTTTGTTTAAATGAAAATAGTTTGGATGCATGAAAAATTTATTGAATAAATATGTAGTAAAAACTACATTTAAATATTAATAGATATGGAGAAGGAAGGGGAGGAACATTCTCAAACTAATAAGACTAGTTTTGGTATTGTTTTTCTGAGTTGAGTGGTCAATTATAAGAGGCATCTCATCCAAAGTATTTTTGTTTCTTTCTTTTCTCTCATTTGAATTAAAGATTGATGGGACTTAATTTAGACAAGTTTGATATTTTAGGAGATGCTAGGCAAAATATAAAGGGCCTAGGAACTTTATAGTACCTAAGCATAAATTAGATGAGTGCTTAAATAGGTGTCAAAAATTCAAGCACTCAGCACATGATAGTTGCTTTACCAACAATATTGATAAAAGGTTTAGTCATCTCTACTAGTAGCACAAATAGCAATAATAATTACTATTATTAGTAGAAGTTGTAACTCCAGTTGTTTCTATCATTTATAACTTATCAGTAACCATCGATAATCCTAACATAACAACAATCACCGCATGCCCTAATATGGCACCATTAAATGCCAAGGAAACCAAACCCTCCTTGAAATGATGGGGGTAAAGAAAAAGAGAAAGATAGTTGAGAGTAGGGATGCCAATATTCTCAAACACATGATACTTGCCCACCTGTGCTTCATTTGAGGTGAGCATGGAGGTCAAAAAAATAGTTATGGGTACGCGTATAGGGACACATAGCAACATTTGTTATAGGTATGGAGCAAAGATGGATATAAAGAGATCACTACCCACACCGCCCACATCCCATCCCATACCCAATATATCCAATAGTAAATTTTGTTGATTACTCTTATTTATTAAAATAATTACAAATTTTCAATGAAAAATTTTATAATAGGAAGCCATAAATCATAATTTTTCTAGGCCTGGTCTATTTGTCTTACCTAAACTTGAGGGAAAAAGAAAAAAGAAAACAACCCACAATTGCTTTAAGCCTAGGTCTAAAATTGAAATTTGAAGGAAAAAATAAAAAAAATAAAACAATGAAATGGATTCCAAAATAGGTGGTAGATATATAGGAGGTATGAAATGGGTATGGATAATGGTGTGGGTATGGATATTACAAAATTTATATAAATACAAATATGGATACAAATTTTATGTCTATAGGTATCTTTTCTGCCCTTGCTCTACCCCATCACTATCCCCAGTTGAGAGAGAAGAAGAAAAGAGTAGATAAGTAATACAAGAAAAAGCTTACTTCATCTCGACCAACAAACTACTTTAACCACCAACCTCTCATTTAATTATCATTCGCCACCCAAATTACCATAATTATTATTATAACAATCTGACCTTTTTCCTACTATTTTGGATTAGTTTTATAGATCCTCATTTATCAAGTATTTCTATAGTCCAACATTTGTGCTCTAGAGTTCAAAGTTTGGGATGATTTTGAACCTTATCATTTGAAATGCGATAATATATCAATTTGTAATGGGTTAAAAGATGCTAAATCATTAGAGATCTTGACTAGTCTAATAATATGTTTAAGTACTCAACTTCTACCAAGATGCCCATTTGGCTTAGGTAAACTCAAGTGGGACACATAGGAGCCTAATCCAAGGTAGGTACTTGGCCAAGTAGCTGATCTACTTTTAGAAATTTTGAATGGGAGAATAAATTCTAGAGCTTTGATAATGAAAGAGTAGAAAAAGGACTACTAATGTAATTTAATATTGTTAGATATATAAAAGCTAGTCCACATAAGTTAAATTTCATAATATTTTAGTATAATTAAAGTTGTTTTATATACATTATTTCTACTTCCATCTTAATATAACTTATCTATCCTAACCAATAGTTACTAAATTTATTAACAATATTCATATTATTGTTTTGTCTATCTACTTGCTTCTATATTGCTAAATATATTGTTCATTCATAACCCTAATTTATTAACTTGAAGCTCGCATAATGTTTGCTCGTGGTGATCCTATTACATCTCTAGTTTATTCACAACACTATAACCATTATGCTCAAATCTCTCATTAGAAACTTAAAACTTTATGTTTAGCATACTTAATATTTAATACTTGTTACATTTGAATTCAAATAAATATTTTATATTTATAATATTTTATTTTCAATTAAAATATCTAATATATTTTTTATGAAACAATATTTCACAAGCTTTCAACGAATGTAGACATTATATCATCAACTAAGATCCTTAAACTAGTAATTTTTCTTACATTAATATTAGTAATATTAAAAATGAGAGAAAACAACTAAATCTCATGTAAATAAATGAACTAATAAAAATTAAAATTTACATGGAGCTAAAAGAAAAAAGTTAGTTGTACACTGAATTTCAATATATTTAAACTAAAAAATAATTTATGTTAAGCTAAAAAAAGAAAGATAATTGTACTCATTTACCTGAGTTTCTCTTGACATAGTAGTAGTCTCTGGTGCACCGTAGTTACATTTTTGGTACCTTTCAAGAGTCTTCAACATACTATATATTCAAAAATTAAGAACATATTAGAATGACAAATATATAACCAAAATTTAGATGGAGATACATCATAAAATATAGTTTATGTCAGAATGAAAAAAGAAAAAATTGGATAATGTAATTGCATCAAACATCCTTTAGTCAAATAAATTATCCTATGTGTAGTTTTTGTTTCATGAATAAGTTTCAAAGATCTAACATATTTACTATAATCATTATATAGTTGTATTAGGTTATATTTAAATATAAAATTTTACACTTCTAATTGCATGGATACCTATCAAGTTGAAAAGATCAATTTATTCTTAAAACTTCACATGTTATTACGTTATAATAAAAATGAATAAAAAGAATTATATCTAGAAAGGTATCATCAATAAAGAAATAAATTAGAAATATATCATTTAAGTGACAATGTATATGTGCCTTCTTGGTAATATATTTTCTATCTCACGAATATATAATAACTAAAATAGACAAAAAAGGGTGCAAATACATGCTAAAAATATTAATTTCTTCCAAAAATAACACTTATTTCCTATGTCAAAATTAACACAACTTCAAGTTAAAACTAAACAATAGTAATGTTTATTAGTACTATATAACAATAATAAATATTCAAATCATTTATAATGTAAAATATAATTTAGTAACTTCATTAATTAAGTGAGCAAAACTTCAACAAGATCTCCTAACTTTTTCTTAACCATAGTGCTATGTTTTTTCAATGTTATAAGATTTCATTGTCCCAAAATAATCTAATATATTGTTATGCAAAAGTAGTTTTGATAATTTATTGTCATAATCTCATCATTATGATCCGCAAAACCAATTTTATAAACCAACAAATTCAATATAATTAAGAATCTTAAGTAATCTATTAATACAAGATTTATGTCAAAGTTTTACTAGTACTACTTAAATAAATATAGTGATTAAACAAAAAATCCTATCCATTTCATATAGATAACAAACCATATTTTTGTTTATTTATATGTATTTTTTTTAATATACAATAGTCTTTCCCTCAATAAAAAGTAGGTGATGGATGGTTTGCCTGTTTGCCTGGTGAATGCGATCATGTAATGCGATCATGTGCCACTTTACATTTTAGAATTTAAAAATGTAATGCGATCGTGAATGCGATCAGGAAAAAGTAGTCTTTCCCTCAATCATATGCCACTTTAGAATCTGCCTGCCTGCCTGCTTGGTGAATGCAATCATGTGCCACTTTATATGTATTTTTTTAATATACAAAAGTCTTTCCCTCAATCGTCACCAGTGGCACATGATCACATTCACTAGGAAGGCAGGATTCTAAAAGTACCTTCATTAATGTAGCACTTTACCCTGTGTGGCACTTAGCTCCTGCATAGGCAAGACTCTAGAGGCATTCCCCCCACATGCTTAAAAGGTGGTTCTTTATTGATATAACACTTTACCCTGTATGGCACTTAGCTCCTGCACTTTCGACTAATGTATGGCTCTGATACCATAATGTAACGATCCGGGCCTGTAAACCCACGAACCCGTTTTATCATATGAAAGCAAGATGGACAAGGTCTACACTAACTTGGGTTGCCACAGCCCAAAAAGGATCCAATTAGTACTTGTTCATCTTACTTAACTTGGTTATAAACCATTCCACCCTTCCTTAATTACCTGATATGTGACTAATTGGGAGGGGCATCACATAATTATTCTATCTTTTTTATTTTTTTATTTTTGAGACCCATAAACTATGTGGATTTAAGGGTAAGAAAGATGATTGGATATAAATTTGGCTATATTCAAATATAGCCAAATATCTCTCTCTCTTCCCCCCCCCCCCCCCATATATATATATATATATATATATATATATAGTTAGATACAACTCAAGAATACATACTGAGTAGGATACTTTTCTATATTCTCAAAAGGAGGATATGATGTATATTCCAAAGAGTTAAACATCATCCAGGATCGGATCTCTAAATTTTCACCTTATTTAAATATGATGCCATACAACTACGATATCAAATGATATTAAAGAAATATGACTTTTCACATAACTTATTAATTTAAACATTAGACTTGTTGACCCTTTAAATTTAGAAAATAGGATGTCTTGTAGTTCCATGTGAGAATCAAATCTAATATTCATGTTTCGCCCTTAAACTTGATTCTTTGTGCATGACTTCAAGAAGAACTGGCAGTTTGTTGAAAACACCGTGTTTTTTAAGAAGAAGACGTGCAATGCTTATCGATAACTTATCAATATCATGAATTAAAAAGAGTATGAAACTTGAGCTTAGGTCTCTTATATCAACATCAAAAGGCTCTATAAATTTTGCCAATTAGTACTCTCAAATACATTATGGTTGATTTTGCAAAGATGGGTTGGCCACTTTTCACTTCCATAAAATCATTAATGCTTTTAAATGTAACAAATTTTGGTTATATTTATTAATACGCAGATGGTAAAATATCTTTGCTTATTTGTATAGTATCTTTATATGAGTATAATTATTCTTTCTTGCAAATTGCAATAGTAGACCTTAAATATCTTGGACTTTGAAAATGTTTCCTCTTCGAGACGAAAAATGGTTTAGCGCTTGCCCAACTTATATTTTTTTGGAAAAAAACAAATTTCTCCACTCAAAAAGAAAATTTTGGATTTTTCAAATATTTGATTGTTTGCCTTAACTTAAAATTAATCATTTGTTTTGATTTCTATACTTCTAATATCATAAATCTCCCATTTTCTCTAAAGAAATCACTCAAATATAAAACGCAGAAGGAAATGAGTAGAAGAGATTAAGGAATGCATAGACTCTAACAACTCCCTAACTTTCTTTTATTGCTCTTGAGAAACTCCATATAGCTACTATATATTATAAGACCAAAAATGAAACTCTCCATTTGGCATAATAATTGGAATGATGTTCATGCTAAGGTTTTATTCTATTCCAAAAGTATTTACCTATTCCACGTGCGACATAAAAGACATTGAAATTCCCTATTATTATGGCGTTGGAGAGAGGAGGAGGGGAAATAAACACTTTGTACATCTGAGATAAAATTTGTCAAAGTGTTTGCATTAAAACACTAACAGCAAATGAGGACTCCTGACTACTGACTGATCAATTCAAATAATTTGAGAAGCCATTGTTAGAATAATCAGAATATAGTTGAAAATCCTACAAATAAGGGGAGAATACAACAGTTCAGGGTTCAAAGCAATTATTTCTTCCTCCCCTTCCATCACCTTCAAATTTCTATTCTCCCGATATCCTCCATTATTTGTTCCAATTAAGTCAATGCTTGACCAAATAAATATTTGCAAATTTTGTGCAATGAAACCTTCAACACCTCTTAAATTCGTGAATACACATGATTTTGAGTAGCCATGCACACTTTTGGAGTTGCTAACCCACAATCTAAGGACGACCATTTCATGTCAATTGTCACCACATATATTTTCCAACACTGAAGATTTAAAAAATAAAAAAAAGGGAAAATGGGCAGCTGTCCATCAACATGGTATGAACAGGATATCATCCAAGACTGGCATGATTATGACACCGGGTTCGAAGCTGGCTTCTAACTCATGACAATCATAATAACATGTTAATCTCTATTTGTGCCAAGCACCAAGTTAAATATTTGGCAGGCCTTTCCATGTCTTTGGTGATGGCATATGTTGTATCTCGTCAATGCTTATCTAATCCATTTATTTACCAACCATGAAGAGAATTGGAGCTCTAGGACCTTATAAATAACATCACAGATGCAAAACTAATTCTGTTAATTTGGAAGCAAGACAAAATCCTTATAAAGAAGAAACAAGCAGCAAGTGTATCGATTCCAATTCAAATTAAAAGAATTCTATATGCAGATGTAAGATAGAAATTCCTAGAGAAATAGCAAAAACAAGCTGCAAGTATAATTATTCCACTTCAAATTAAAATAATTTCATTAGCATATATACAGTAAAAATTTCTAAAAAAATTACAACTATAAATTAAGGACATTGTCTAACTAATTTGCCAGATACAAAGTGTGAAACGCCCAACATGTGAAACAAACACCACAATAACTTGCACATTTTAACCATCTAATAAAAGAATTACTTAGTGAGCTCTTTTCTCGCGTACCATATTACATAGATGCAGACTAAACATGTAACCAAAAAATATAAGATAAAGAAGCTCATGGACTTATGAAAATAGAGGAGGGGTTGGGGAAAGAGAGGCGTGACAGAACGAGTAACTGAGAGAGAGATCATTAAGTGTTAGTTTTCACTTCAATTAAGGAACGGTGGGTGCTACTAAGATCTATTTAATCAAAAATAAGGGGTGCACAAATTGTAATCTAAAGATGTTTCTTAAAGGGCTCAAAGAACAAAACCTAGGACATAAAACATTAGATTTCTCATAAAGCAAAAAATAAAATAAAATAGGAGGTAGACTTAAATGTAGCTAAGTTTAGGATCTAATCATCTATCTCATCTTTAGATATATACAAATCTCGAAAATAATTCATCTTTTAATCTTTCTAATCTTTGGGATTCATGAAATATGTGGATCCGAGAATGGAGAAGATGATTAAATTCAAACTTGACTACATTTGAATGTAGTCACATCTACTCTATAAAATAATACTACTATAAATTAACTTTAAAGTTTACCATCTACACATATAAAATTATGATATTAAACTACAGTATCAAAACTATTAATCGGAGAATCTACAAAATATTTATAACCTGCCTTTTACTAATTCTCCTCTCCTATATATGGATTTTTGCACTTTTCATTCTTAGAAAAGCTTGCAAAACATGAAGAACCATTCGTAATGCAGTGGGGGGAGAAAAAGACGGTTAAACAGCTAACAGCGGTTTTTCAGTTACATGAAAAGAAGATAGTCACGAGATCTAAAATGAAAAGCGACTTGGAGGTCATAATATCATTTGAAGAAGGGAAGCCAGAGAAGATTAAGAACTACAGAATCAAGCTTTCTAGGAAAAATAAGAGCAAATAGAAGAAACTATCTGAAAATCATCTCTTGAGCTTAACCCTTTTTTTTTTCTAATTGAGGAACTGTTACATATGAAATCTTAAATTCAAATGATTCACCCAGACGATAATTCTTAAACCCAACATTCTAATGTTGAAAATTGTACGCTGAGATAAATTTTACATGCCAAATTGCTGATGGCTTTGTAAATCTCACTTTGAAAACTCATTAAAGCAAAATCAGAATCACATCATAAAGCTTCAGTGTAATTTATTGCTAAAGAAGCAACAGAAATGACTGAAAAAACTATAGAAGCACTAAGAATTAGATCATGACGTGATGGTCAAATCAGAAAGTCTTGAGCATAGAAACGAGAGGTCTATAGAACAAGCTTCAAACGGATGGTTATTAACATGTATATATATACAATCCACAAGCCAAAACTATTCAACCTTCAGACCAGAAAGCAAAAGAAGAATATCTGGAAGACTCAAAAACCAACCAAACTTTTTCAACAGAAAGACATGACTGATGACCTAGGTTTCATGTCGTCATAAATAGAAAAGACAGTTTCTTTTAATGTTTCTTTCTCTCTATTCTTAAACCGATTTGAACTTTCATAAATTTGACAGCAGAAAAATGGCACAGCAAGCAAAACCTAAAAGTTTCCAAAAGATTCACGATGAAGATCCGAGGAGAGAAAATCTAGGACTTTCGAGCAGACGTCGAGAGCTGGCGTGTGTTATTCGCCTAACAGCCAAACGACTACTAAAAACCCTAGTTTTAGGGAGAAAAACCCCCATCAAAGAGAGAAAGAAAGAGAATAAAAAGGAAATTAAACCAAGAACAAAACGGATCTGAATAAATAAATAAAAAAACTCAGAAACCCTAACCCTTATAGCCAAAGCTGGTGCAACCAAAGCACCATCTTTCCACATATCCGATCCTTCTCTAACTCATTAAGAACTGTAGATCGCTCCGATCCCGAGTAGAGGAAGAAAAACATAATCAAAAACCAGAAAGTTCTGAATTTTATAGATCACTAGTTTCTTTTCTCAGCGGATCTGACTTCCTTTTTTATTGTTTCACCAAAAAGGAAACCTAGCACAAGAACCGCAACGGGAACAGCCCCTTCCCCCGAGATCTAAAACCGGAAGACCAAGAAAGAGAACGAAACATCCAAACAAAAAATAAATAAATAAAGAAGAAGAAGCTTTTATCTCGCTGCTTTTTACCCAGTTCTCGTCCTCTGCCCACTACCTGGAGCTGCTGCAGAACTCATAGAGCTTCCCACGGTTGGAGAAGATGATGAGGGCGACCTCGGCGTCGCAGAGCACGGAGAGCTCGTAGGCCTTCTTGAGCAGCCCGTTCCGCCGCTTCGCGAAGGTCACCTGGCGATTGATCTTGTTCTCGATCCTCTTCAGCTCCACCCTTCCCCTCCCCATCCTCTCTCTCCTCTCCTCTTCCCTCTCTCAAAGGATGATACCAGCTGTTAAGAGAGCTAAGGGAGAAAGCTTCTGGCTCGGACAAGAGAAGAAACCTCCTTTGCTATTTATGGAACGAGAAAGATAAAAGAAAAGAGGGTTTAGCTGGGCGCTTGTTGCGTTCGCATTTTATTATCTCTTAATAATAAGTGTTATAGGATTTTTATCTTTTGGTCCTTCGTCCGCTTGCTATAATTGTGGGGTTTAACGAGGGTAAAATGCTACACTGCCCAAATATCTACCAAACGAACGATCCATCTAAGTGGGTCCACATGAGCTGTCTAATCTTTGACGTCTCGTGAATCAAACCAATAAAGTGGTTCCACGTAGGAGACCATTATGGGGAAGGAAGCTGGGGAAGCGTAGGAATGTGTGGCGGGGGAAGGATAAAGAGGTCATGGGCGTCTATGAAGCGTGGGGATTTCTGACAGCAAAGTGGGAGGACAAGGAGGAGGGCTCAAGGGGACACGTGTCGAAATATGAATGGAGCACCGATGCCAAACCTACTGGTTAGGACACGCACGTGCCTTGGCCTTGGAGGACCTGACCAATTGATAAGCTAGTAGAAGCCTCCCGAGGGCTTGTTGGATTAGGGCATGGTTTTGATTAGTGGTTCATAAATTGTAAAATGCCAAGAAAACTAAGAAATATAGAAATAAAAAAGGTCACAAACATGATGTAGTGTAACTCTCCTATAGAACTTATTATTTGTAAAATTAGGATTTAATTTTATGTAATTTGTCAAAGAGAAGTAATGGTAAGGGTACATATCACTTCGTTAACATTTGGTACATTAGCATTGCCGCAACATGTCAGGGCTTGCTTGAGTTCAAAGTGCATAAATGTTGATGATAAACTATAGGGTATTGACATGGATACATTGACATATTAGAGGAATATCAAAAAGGATCTATGTATGTATCACAATATATGCCGATTGATTTAGGCCAAATAAAACTACTGCTATTTTGCAAATTTTACAAATAGTTTGTTCATATATGATATCATTGTCTTAAGCATTAGATTGTATATAAG
This sequence comes from Calamus simplicifolius, assembly GCA_900491605.1. Classification (NCBI taxonomy): domain Eukaryota; kingdom Viridiplantae; phylum Streptophyta; class Magnoliopsida; order Arecales; family Arecaceae; genus Calamus; species Calamus simplicifolius. The sequence goes on along the minus strand of UESW01004708.1, from coordinate 217,129 downwards.
TCACATAAATTACATAAAATTACATGAAAATTCTTTTATTATGAGAAGGTGACTCTACGACTTGCTACCAAACAAGATACATGCTATCATAAATTTGTCATATTGAAGCATGTTTGGATAATAAAGTAGGTAATATCAAGAGCATAGTTGAAACTACATGGTCCCACCTGACTTGATGGTTGCATTGGACTAAAACTAGAGGTCTAACATGTCAATTTTCAAATATGCTTATGGTTTGGATGAACTTGGTTAAGCTACTCCAGTAAGATGTGTTTGCATAGACTAATGTCCTGGTTAGGCGGAAATTATGCACGCATAGATGAGGTCAAAATTTTTGTTTGAATGTTGCTTGCTAGTAAAAACTTACTCATACCCCATCTAAATGGACATGATTTATCTAAAATGATTAATTCCAAGGAACAATACTAACTTCAAAATGATTATGAAGAGTAATTTCATAATGGAATACTAATTTATTGCCATCATTAGCCTCAAATACATGTCCAATCTACCTACTAATGGCATAAAGAAGATTACTTTTGTTGAATGTACAAGTAGACAATATGATGCTAAATCTATGCGCCTATATATAAGTAAATAAAATTTCTATAAGTTATGGACCATGCAATTGCCCAATGGGCATAAAGGCATCACATGATTTCTATTTGACACATGCACTATGTCGGATGCTATTTCATGCATGCAAAGTATGCTAGTATATCATGGCACATGCAAAGGTTGGGCTCAAAGGGCAGTGCAAATGGTAGATCTTAGCTTGCATGGAATGCATGTAGCATGTCTAAGAATGCATATAGTTAACGGGCAGATTCAACATAGCTCTAGATCTTATGGATCATATGTCAAGGCACATTTATCTATGTTTTAGGTGATTGTTATGTCACTAATGGTAGTCTATTATGAAACATGCTTTATTTAGGTTAATTAGCTTTCATAAAGAGATGATGCCCATCAGATTCTTCAATCTCCTCATGTCACAATTTTCGAAGAGGGGTAATACGAGGGAGAAAAGGGCATAACAAGGGCAAACATTCAACGAAGAAGTAACTAAAGCTAGAGTTTTTGAAGAGCACTTTATGAGATGAAGCTTTATTTTTGATCAGTTAATTTTGGGAACCACTCACTTATAAGGACACCTACCAACCTCCACAATAGTCAAAAGAAACAACACTTTAACCTTGACAAAAATGAACCCTTAAAAGCTAGAAAGAAGGTCCATTTGACGTTATCACTGATGGAGTTGGTGGGGCTTTCTTCTTTATATAATGTTTTGGCTATTTTATATAAAATTCATATGAAGAAATTGGGACTGCCCTCTGGATTGACTATTATTCTATATTTTGTCCTAACTGCCTATTTTAATTTTTTAAGAAGGTGGGCTGGTATTTTAATTTTGATCCTTGGTTTCAAATTACCAAGGCTATTTATGGTGATTTGTCATGCATAAAAATAGGTTTACCTCTATTCAAAGAACTAAAACATAAATTAAACGGCAATTACTAAAGGATTATTCATCAAACAACAATAAAACGAATTGGGCTACAGGTTCAGTTTTGGATTAGTCTACTCAAGATTAAAACTACCAATAAATGAGTTGGATCCCTCTCATATTTCTAATTGACATTGTAGCATAATTAGGTAAGCTAAACAACATTTAAATGAATTCTCACCTAACAGCACCATAGGAACTCCAACGCCAAAAACCTATGACAAGGCTATAAATGCCCAAGAAAGTCTTTATTTTCTCCTTTTTCTTTTTATTAACTAAAAAGGAGCTCTCAAGAAGTTCTTCTATAATGACATTAGCATATATCTGCATGTTCTAAATTTTTAAATTAATAATAACAACAATAACAATAACAATAATAATAAGCTTCGATGGGTGTGGCAACTCTTACTAAGATTAAATAAGTACTGGGTGGACCAAAATTAAACTATGCATTGTCTTGTGAAATAGAAAGATAAATTATGTATAACCTTATATTTTTTAAAAGTTTACCATTATACAATTTGTTCTGCTCTTAAGAATTAGTGGCCTCCAGCTCCATGTGGCATATTAAATGCATGGAAATCCATTAGGACCACATAGAATTAATAGGGTCTCCTTGTTCCCAACTTGAGTCTTTTTTTTATCAAAATATTCTCTATGATATAGTTTTCACAAAGGAAAAAGACTTGCTGTACTGCTTTTCGGTGCAGCAAGCACGCATCGACCGCTTGTGCGTGCCAGCGTGCATGCGGTACTCAACAAGATCCATCGGGCCGCTATACGCGTGGCAGCATGCACAAAAGGTCAATTCATATAATCGATGCGCACTTGCTGCACCGAAGAACAGTGCAGCAAGACTTTTTCTTTCCCAAATGCTTTGCGATGCTCGTTAGTGCACATGAAAAGCTCCACAGGCCCATGCATTGATGTCTTGGCAAACTAGCATTTCAACCACCCCTATTAATAGCACTAATCCATAAGTGTTAATGTATAGCACAAAAATTTTTGTAAGCATGAAAGCAGATGCCAATAGCATTTCTCAAAATTATGACCTTTTTCACCCCTCATGCACTAATTTTTTAAATAGGACTTGATTAGAAGCACTTGATAATAGAGCTTCCCTTGAACAACAACTGAGCTAAAGAAAAATGTAACAAATGGGGCTACAGCATAAAAAACTTAGTTTCACATTGGAAAGAAAAATCAAAATTTGCATCATGGATGGGGAAGAAGTTAATTGCAGCAGTTATCACAACAATTTGTGGATGTGTAATTGGTAATATGTTCAACAATCTTCTTGTAATCACTACTAAAGCTCTACTTAAACCTCATCATTCCCTGCAGAAATGCCAATCTTAGGAGTAGTAAAACCTATTGTTGCAAATTATGTACAAGTGCATGCAACAAGAAGGCCGCTCTCAGCTGATGAGCTCCTCTTGAGAATGGAGTTATTTTTCCTTCAGCAAAGAATATCATTCTTTTCTCTAATAAGCATTAGAAATACATAATATTAAATTATGTATTAATCTTGCAATCTTTCTATGGAGAACAAATATCCTACAACTTCGTATAAAACAATAATAGTACTCATTGAGACAATAAAACAATGGATAATGGATCACTTGGAATCCATATTCAGCCGTCCTGGATATAATGGTCATCTTTTCAAAGTTCATGTTGCAAAATTGTTGAGTTTGCATCAGATAATCATCTAATTTGCTTGTTATCTTATTAATTACTACATGAGTGGCTTTTCTTTGAGTGAAATGTAGTAGCCGTTTATAGTAAGTTTTTTTTTTTCCTATATAATTATGGATAGACACACATGTATGCATGTATGTGTGCATAATAGAGTCAGGCTATTTGAAAATATATAAATAGAATTGCACCAACTTATAAGTAAAACAAGGAAAATGTCTAGGCTCCTGCTGTATAATTTAAAATACTAAGCAAGGAAGAAGGCATCACAAAACGTCAGCTTTTGTTTAATTCCTGATCACAACTACATTCCAATTGTTTCATCATAGTATATTGTATACCAAGCAATTCAACATGAAGGGAAAAGAAATTCTTTGGTTAAATTTGAGACCATGGTCATCTATCTAGCAATAAGATGCTCAGTAACATGTAGGCTTCCCTTTAGCTCCTTCCTTTCTACAATTGGTGATCCAATGTTTTCTATTAATTAGAACTTTCTCTTAAAAGGCCTTCATCTAGATGTATAGAGAGAGTAAGATTTTGTTTAGATCCGATTAATTATCCGACAGCTATTCGCTAGCTGCTATGTGAGATAGTTGTTAGTTATAAGTAGTTAGGATCAGTAACTACTTCCAAATAAAACCTAAATATTGCAAGAAAACTAAAATAATTTTTAATTAGATAAATAACAATAAAATAAATTAAGCAAAGGATAATGTTATCTTTGACGCTGCTTTCAAAAATTTATCCAGCCTCTCATCATTCTAATGTTTTTATATAATTTTAAGTAATTAAGCTCTTCTTGCAAAACTACCATACCTCATATCATATTGGCCTAGCCAAATAATTTGAGTATATAAGCTTGATCAAACCATAAAACATATCATGAATAAGTAAGCCCAACCAAACTAGAAGAGATGGCAATTTCAACTTATAGACCGGAGACCCAACTTATCCCACCCCACCCCATTCGAGGTAAGGATTTAATATCTTTTATAGGAATGTGGATGAGAATAGAAATTATTTTTGTTCTATTAGTAAAGACAGGATGTAATGAAAATAAGTATATTCCCACTCTTCCTCGTCTTTGTTCCATTAATCTTATACTTAAGTATTATATTACCTTTATATATTTTTATGTATACAAAATTACGCTAACAAGAAATAAAAAACCTTCATTTATGAGGTTGGGATGAGAATAAGGATTATTATTTTTTGACAAAAATATAAGGATCGGTATCCTCAATTTACCATTGCTCTTCCTATTTGCCATCCCTACAAACTACTAAATAGCTAAGGCACTTAATTAAACTATATTGCACCATATACTCATTACACTGTATAATATAGTAATACATTTAGATTAACTGCTAGAATGCCTTAAAATGATTAATCTTAATTAATCATTATGTAAGACAGTTACCAAACCAACAATTATTTCAAGCATGCCCTCACCGAACATGGTGTTATTTTCTTTTACTGCTAAACCAAAATATCATGTCTCATTCCACAAAGCCATCAAAGTTAAATAATTAAGTTTACCCCAAAAAAAAAATCTATGAAACAAATAAAATAAATTTAATAATAATTTAAAAAAAAAAACCTATGAGCCGGGATCCATGAAGATTGAAGACAACACGTATTATTGCTGTCACATGACAGATGAAGCAATGCCATCGGCATCAACTTTTCTTTCAGGCCCATTTTGGCACTTGCAGCAGGGTGGCATCGAGTTTGCATGTCACATCACATTGAAAAAGGAAGAGAAGAGGAAATTTCGTGATGCACTTTTTTATTATTATCATTATCTTTTCTTTTTATTTTTCCTTCCTCCTATGGTGAGCCATCAAAGTTTCTTTGCTACTTCCTTTAACATGCATGAATGCATGAGATATTCTCTTAAGTTTCCTAGTGAGATTTATGAAATCATATTTTCTTTTCATGCTCTGACCAAAAATTTTATTGGCTGATGGAGAATTAAAGGATAATCTCTTCTTTGGATGCTTCATATATGGTTTATGGTTGCCTCACTCCATTGCTATGTTCACGTTTACCTCTCTTATCATATGGACGAACACTTATGCTTACAGTCTTGCCACGCTCATATTCATTACAAAGGAAGCTCATGTTACCAAAAAGCTATGAAAGATATTCATAATATCAGTCTAGGTATATTTCTTTTTGCATCCAAATTAATTTAGATACGGATGTTATAGATATATATAGATGTAAATTTAAGCATTTGATAAAGATTCGCATCCTTATATCCATCAATAGAAGTATATACCAATATCAATAGATAATCAACTGATCCGTATCCCATATCTAGTTTTATGTTCAATATTGTTTAATTTTATTTGACTTTAATTAACTTGAAAAAATAATATTAAGATATTTGTAACTTAATTTACCTTTTGCATAACAATATCATTTATTTAATAGTCCATAAAATTTTGTTTTCCAATTTATTTCTACTTTAATATTTGTATTGCCAATACTTGGTTTGTATATATTTAAGAGTCTAGTTTGCATATAGATCCATTTAAAATAAAGGTCATACTCCTATACATGCAATATCTTACATTTGCTCCATTGCTTCTTTTTCTTTACCCCACTCATTAGATTATATTAGCCCTTAATTCCACTCTATAGAGTGCTGGATATTTTTTGCACCTTTATCAAATTAATTAATCATTTGTACGTAATTGCATTTTTGTAATTCAAGAAAGAAGCAATGTTCAACAATAATAGTAATATTAAAAAATAATAAAATAAAAAAGAGGTAAAAAAGTACATATGGTTAACTTATTTTTCTACCTGTCATTAAGGGAGAAAGTGTGTGTATGAGTGGTATAAAAAGTATCTTATACATAACTATACTTTAAAAAAAATATTAGGCCATAATTTTAAAAAATAAGGCTAAAATATATTTTTGGTCTTAAAACTTTTAGTTGTTGCAATTTAGCCTCTTACATTTAAATAATATTATATTCATGATATTTTATTATATGAGATTGATTATTCTATTATAACACATGACTAGTTGATAGGATGACATGTTAGTTTTTTTATAATAACTCAGGACTTCACTTAAAAAGGCTAGCTAAAAGGTTTATTTGGCTCCTTAATCTTAAATAAATATACAAGATCTTTCTAGCATATAACTAACATGGTACTAAATATTTGCTAGCATGAGCTCGCATATACTCTCTTTATCCAAGCCCTAGCATCCTCACAAGACTATAGATTCATATCTAAATCCATATCTAAATCGTATCTAATTACAAATATATAGAGCCTATTTGTATTGTCCCTTAGTCTACATAAGCCATGAACTAAATTTGTTTTGATACTATTTATAACAATCTAAGACCTTATTCAAAAAGACTAGCCAAGAAGTTATTAATTGGATTTTGTGATCCTATATAAATACTTAGGATCTTCCTTATATAACCAATATAGAACTAAATTAGGTCTAAAAGTGTGCTCAGGCTGGCTCGAGTTTCAGTCTAGCCATGAGTGAGGTCCAAACAAATTTAGATTGAGTTTGGGCTTAAAATTAGAGTAAGAAAAAATCAGATCGAGCTTGGGCTATTACTTGGCTCAGTCGTAACTCAAGCCCAAAGTAGGCCAAAAGCATTGGTCGATTGGTCCTTAGTTAAGCCCAAATATAATCCAAATATAATCTTGAAATATTAAATTGTGATGAGCTTTTTAAATTTTATTTTGAATTTTCTATCGGTTGGGTGAGAATAGCTCTCTATGTCCTAATATATTTTTCAAAGCAATTAGATATAATTATTTTAAATGTTAACTATTTTTGTTCAAACATTTACAAACTAAAAATTGACTCCACCGGTTCAATTTGTGGCTCAAATGAATTATTGTGATCAGTCTAATTGGGTTTTAGACTAGGCCTAGGCTGGACTTGGGCCTAATTTCGGAAAAGAACTACGAGCCCAAGCTCAACCAAAAGCCTGAGAAAAAGTTTCAGGTCAATCTCAAGCTAGGCTAGACTGGGTGTGGTCAATTCGACCTAGACCACTTCGAGCCCTATACTAAATATTCGCCAATATGAACTCTAACATATTATGTTAATTTTAACTAACGCTATATAAAAAGACATTAGGAACGCAACATCATAATGAGCTAAACTATAACAACTGAAAGTTCATTAAATAAAATAAATTTTGAGTAAAAGTTTGAGGTCCAAAAATATATTTTCACAAATATAAATATATGTATGGATGTGAATTTTATGTCCACTTTATATTAATATTGCATTTGTATTTGTTAACTAAAAATGGACATGGATATGGAAACCTAATATATCATCCTCAGCCTTTTTCAAGAGGCATTTTTAGAGAGGCAAGGGACCTATTAATATCATGCAAAGGATGAAACTTCTTTTACTTCCAAATTTTCTTCTTTCTTCTTCTAGCATGATGCATTATAAATGATTTAGCTACATTGAGCCAAACTTCTCTCTAAGTGTTATTGCCTTTTAATTTTTCATGATTTATCTTTTGGAAAGTAATTGATGGTAAAGTTACATGATTTAGTTGTCCTATGTTTGACAGGTTGCAATTTTTGAGCTCTATGTGTTGATCTATAATTCATATACATACATATAAAGATAGATTTGGTTACATTTAAATGTAGTCAAGTTTAGGATTTGATTATCTTCCTCATCGTTGAATCCACATGGGTCCCAAAGCCATCATTTTTTTTTTCACTTTTTTCATCTTTGAGATTCATGAATTATGTGGATTTAAGAATGAAGGAGATAACCAATTCTAGGACTAACTATATTCAAATGTAGCCAAGTTATATATATATATATATATATATATATATATATATATACACATGATGTAGACTTGACTACATTCAAATATGGTAAAGTGCAATACCTGATCACCTTCTTCACTCTTCTATACAGGTCTCGAAGCCATCCCATCTTTTCTACCTTTTTCATCTTAAATCTAATCATCTCCTCAATCCTTGAATCCATATAGTTTACGGATTTCAAAGATGAAAAAGATAAATAATTTCAGAATTCGTGTGAATCAAGAATGAAAAAGGTGACCGAATTCTGAACCTGACTACATTCGAATGTATCTCTCTCTACATATATATATCATACATACTACATATATATATATATATATATTATATATATATATATATATATATATAGATATCTATATATATATATATATATATATATATATATATATATATATATATATATATATATATATATATATATATATATATATATATATATATATAGAGAGAGAGAGAGAGAGAGAGAGAGATTTTAGGCCAAATTAGTTGAGCCATGTGTACGCAAGGATTGAGATGCACATGCTCCACTTGATATAGCATGATGGCACAACCTTAGCAATATCCAATGGGATAGCCCAAGAGCTTATTTTCTATCCAAGACGCAAGAGCTAAACTCTAAATAGGAGTTTGCTTCATAAATACTAGGACCAGTGAGATGTTATGGAATTTTATTACCAAAAATTTATTGCGTTACCAAAGGGAGGCCATGAAATCAAGGATTAAAATATTATTTTTTAATTGTTTGAAGATTAGATAGTGTCTTTGGCTCTTTGACCATAATAGAAGCCTCCATTAGTCAATTTTGAGAGACTCTACTCATATGATTGTATATAAAAAAATGCTCTTATAACCTGCATTAGTAAGTGGTATTTTTAAAATCATAATTACTACAAATATTTATATATTTTTTAAGAAAGTATAATCAAAACAACATTACACTCTATAAATGCTGATTTTTTTAAATAACAGCATCATTATGCTTCATTACATGTTATTTTTATTATAAAGGGTAGCATTAGTCATGTAAATTTCCATAATCTACTCAAAAGCTGGACTAGGCATATCATGGTTATATCATATCCATTATGACAGCCAATAGGAGTAAACTTGTTTGAATGGTTATATTCGGTCTCATCAAACGAGATTATTGCAATGGAATCCTTCACCTGAAACCTCAACTTTAAAATGTTATGTGTGTTTAAGTTAACCAATTAGAAGACATGATCATGTAATCAACTAAGAAATGTGGTCCTCTACAAGCTTTGTATCGCAGTGTTATACATATCTGGATGACCATCACATGCCCCATCTCAAAGACGAATGCCCTGCATGGTGCATGGATACTAATAACTTCTTCACTATTTTTCAAATATAATTGCAAACTATCCATACTTATATGGTGGTCATCCAAACATAAATAATACTTTATGGTGTAAAGCATGTAATGCAGAAGATCTGTACTCATCCAAAGGGAACAAAAACAAGCATATTGGTGCATGCCATTATAGTAAAATCAAATTTGATAGTTCAAAAATGTCTTTTAGAAGGGAAAAATAAACAAGATGTATATGTTCGAACATCCTTTTACTACTAAATTTAGTTAAGGCAACAATAATAATTGATGGGACCAGTTGACCTTATGAAAATAAAGACAATAATTTTTGGACGGCCCATATTGACAGCGGCGTCGGTCTTAATGTTGGCCGCGTTCCACCTCGATCTTGGCATCGATCGCGACCCACTTCGACCTCAACGTCTGCGACGGCCTACCTCGGCCTCGGTAATCGGCCTCGCCCCGCTCGGCCACCTCGGTTCCAGCCGGCCCCGGCTCCTCCTAGCCGGCCCCGGCTCCCTAGCCGACCCTGGAACTTTCCTAACCGGCCCCCTACGTCTCCAAGCTAGGCGCCCCGGCACCTCCCAGTCGGCCCCGGCACCTCCTAGCCGCCCCGACACTTTCCTAGCCAGGCCCCTACGTCTCCAAGCTGGCCGGCCCTGGCACCTTCAAGCGGCCCGGCATCTTCCTAGCCGGCCCCCTACGTCTCCAAGCTGGCCGGCCCCGGCACCTTCCCAAGCGGCCCGGCATCTTCCTAGCTGGCCCCCTACATCTCCAAGCTGGCCGGCCCCGGCACCTTCCCAAGCGGCCCGGCGTCTTCCTAGCCGGCCCCCTACGTCTCCAAGCTAGGCGGCCCCGGCACTTCCCAGCCGGCCCCGGCACTTTCCTAGCCGGCCCCCTATGTCTCCAAGCTATGCGGCCCCGGCACTTCCCAGCCGGCCCCGGCACCTCCCAGCCGGCCCTGGCACTTTCCTAACCGGCCCCCTACGTCTTCAAGCTAGCCGGCCCGGGCACCTTCCCAAGCGGCCCGGCGTCTTCCTAGCCGGCTCCCTACGTCTCCAAGCTAGGCGGCCCCGGCACCTCCCAGTCGGCCCCGGCACTTTCCTAGCCGACCCCCGACGTGTCCAAGCTGGCTGGCCCCGACCTTTCCTGGTCGGCCCGGCATCTCCAAGCCCGCCGAGTCGGCCCCGACCCTTCCTGGTCGGCCCTTCTCGGCCCCGGCGTCTCCAAGCCCACCGAGTCATCCCCGGCCATTCCTGGCCGGCCCCTCTTGGCCCCGGCATCTTCGAGTTCTCCAAGCCCGCCGAGTCGGCCCCGACCCTTCCTGGTCGGCCCTTCTCAGCCCGGCGTCTCCAAGCCCCCGAGTCGGCCCCTGGCCATTCCTGACCTGTCCCGCCCCGGCACTTCCTGGCCGGGGAGGTCGGCCCCGGCCACCCCTGGCCAGCCGGGTTCAGCCTCGACTCCTCCGGGAGGGTCAAGGTGTCCCAGTTCTCCCCAGCATGGCCCCAGCAGTTCAAGAAACCGCCTTTCTGACTCGCACCGCCTAACAATGCCAGGTCCACCTACTACTGGCCACATTGTTGATGTGACTAGACCCAACTACCCAACAGCCCCGCTGGCTGATGGGACTTAACCGCGCTTTCTCCCTTTCCGATGAGACAGGACCCACCAACCAGTGCAGATTCACGTAACCCCAAGAACTCCGCAGACATTCCCTCCTTACAAATCCCACGTGATCATGCCAGGGTCAACCCCTATAAAAAGGTGAATCCACCCAGTAAACAGGTATGCGCGATAATCCCCAAAATCGCTGCCTTAGCATTCAGGAAGGAATCCCTCCTCCCTGAGACCTCCTTTCTCATACTAAAAAGGGCTCACTCGAGCCCCTCTTCAGCTATGACCTTAGTTGCTAACTTGGGCGTCGGAGGGTCCCACCGAAGAACCCTCTCCGGTCTTGCGACTTTTCTGCAGGTAACCTAGTGAAGGAGAGCCTGGAGAAGCATTCTGTTCCCGATATCTAGGATAGGTGATTGAGCGTCATCAGATTGGCGCACCAGGAAGGGGGATAAGAAAAAGTAGCGAACGTTCTCCATGCGCTACATCTTGGTAGGTGAGACTCTCTCCCCCTCTTCTCTTCGAGAAGCCATGGTGGTGAAGCGAGCTCAGGATGCCTCCGTTAGCTGTCCAGCGGGCTCCCCCCGCCAACTAGGCAGTAGGAGGCCAATCCCCCTGCTACCAACCCTCCAGTTACCTGCCCGCCACCGGAGGCCGTTGATCAAACAGCGGAGCGGCTGGCGACTCTTTCCCAGCAAGTCCAAAATCTCACCGCCATGGTCCACGGGCTCCAGCAACAACAGTCCGTGGCCACCCAGCATCAAACTGCTCCCCCCGCCAGTCAACAGTGGCGAGGGGAGGTTCTCCTCGGCGGGAGGCCGGTCGGCGAGAGATCGGCCGACGTCAGGTTTCCCCTAGGAAGCCTCGACGCGAGCCCTTCAAGCGGCCACGGTCCCCTGACCACGGCCCCAACAAATTTCCTTCCGAGCCACATCATCACAGGAACCCAGGCGGAAGTCCCGACTTCCGTCTCCATCTCCTTCTGCCTCTTCTTCTTCTTCTTCCTCCGAGCCATCTCGGAAGGCCCCGACGATCAGCCACCAGGCGGAGGAACGCCTGGAGGAGTACAACAGGCGCCTCGACAAGCTCGCCAAGAAGATCAACCATCAGCCAGAGGAAGAGTTCGACACTCATCCTCCTTACACCCGTCAGATATTGGAGTACCAGTCCCCTCCAGGTTCCGCTTTCCTCAGATAGACCCGTACGATGGTACGATGGATCCTCTCGATCATCTCGAGAGTTAAAGCAATGATGCAAATCCAGGGCACTTCAGACGCCCTTCTCTGCAAAGCCTTCCCCGCCCCGCTACCTGCGGAAGGCCGCCCGTGCATGGCACTCACGCCTGCCCCCTCACAGCATCGACTCCTTCCGGGAGCTGGAGAAAGCCTTTCTGGCACACTTCGACACCTGCCGGCGAATCCCAAGGGTAGCCGACAGTTTTCTCCGTCCGTCAGAAGGAGGGAGAGTCTCTGCGGGACTTTGTGTTCCGGTTCAAGGCCGCCGCCCTCGAGGTCTATCATCTTGACGACGCGATGGCAGCACTGGCGTTGAAGCGGGGACTCCTTCCGTCCCGCTTCACTTTCTCCTTGGATAAGAAGCCTCCAAGCTCTTATTCTGATCTCCTCCTCCGAGCTCAGAAATACATCCGCGTGGATGAAGCCGACTTCACCCGCCGGGAATCTTCAAGAAACTCCAGCCACAAGCCCGCTCGCCCCAAGCCCAGGCCCCCTCGACACAGGCGAGCTGACCCGCCTCATCGATCCGACAACAGGCGTCGAGCCCCATCCCCGACGAGAGTAAGCTCATGCCCCTTCTAGCCCCTCGATCCCACATCCTGATGGAGATCGAGGGAGAACCTTATCTCCAACGTCCTCCTCCCATGAAGAAAGGTCCTCCCCGCGACAAGAACCGCTACTGCCGGTTCTACCAGGACTACGGCCATGACACCGATAGCTGCTACAGCTTGAAGCGGGCCATCGAGGAGCTCAGCTAGTGGGCTACCTTGGTAAATATGTCCAAAAGGCACCGCAGCCGCTGCCAGCCCTCATGGGGGCCCCGCCTGTCCAAGCCCCGGTCGACAATGCCCCCACTGAGCGGACGGTCGGGATGGTGTCCTGGGGATCGACTTCTGCACCTAAACGGCCGAGGGGGAGGAGGCGCCGAGTAATGTACTTCCTGGGAAGGTCCCTATCGCATCACTGAAACACTTCACAGGGGGCATACAAATTAGAGGAACTCGACAGGAAACCCATTCCACGTACCTGGAATGCGGATAACCTCCGCCAGTATTATCAATGATGTATTCCCCTGGAGCGTGAAGTAATAAAGGAGGCCCTTTCTGACACAACAGCCTGTTCTCCCTTGCGCCAGAGGACCAAGTCTCCCAAAAGGAGCTCACCGGCATCGCGGCCCATGGGACATCACTCGGCCCCGGCACAGCGATGCCCCCGAGTCGGTTAAGACCCTAAAGGCTCCGTACCCGGCTGAGTCACCACTTGGGCGGCACACAAACCCCCAAGTTGGTTCAAAAGGAGCTCACTGGCATCGCGGCCCACGGACACCACTCGGCCCGGCACAGCGATGCCCCGAGTCGGTTAAGACCCTAAAGGCTTCGTACCCGGCTGAGTCGCCACTTGGGCGGCACACAAACCCCCAAGTTGGTTCAAAAGGAGCTCACTAGCATCGCGGCCTACGGGACACCACTCGGCCCCGGCACGGCGATGCCCCCGAGTTGGTTAAGACCCTAAAGGCTTCGTACCTGGCTGAGTCGCCACTTGGGTGGCACACAAACCCCCAAGTTGGTTCAAAAGGAGCTCACCGGCATCGCAGCTCACGGGACACCACTCGGCCCCGGCACAGCGATGTCCCCGAGTCGGTTAAGACCCTAAAGGCTCCGTACCCGGCTGAGTCGCCACTTGGGCGCACACAAACCCCCAAGATGGTTCAAAAGGAGCTCACTGGCATCGCGGCCCACGGGACACCACTCAGCCCCGGCACAGCGATGCCCCCGAGTCGGTTAAGACCCTAAAGGCTCCGTAACTGGATGAGTCGCCACTTGGGCGGCACACAAACCCCCAAGATGGTTCAAAAGGAGCTCACTGGCATTGCGGCCCACGGGACACCACTCGGCCCCGGCACAGCGATGCCCCCGAGTCAGTTAAGACCCTAAAGGCTCCGTAACCGGCTGAGTCGCCACTTGGGCGGCACAAACCCCCAAGATGGTTCAAAAGGAGCTCACCGGCATCTCAGCCCACGGGACACCACTCGCAGCAGTTTACAAACCCCTCGAGTGGTTAAAACCCTAAAGGCTATGTACCCGGCGAGTCGCCCCTCGCAGCGGTTCCCATACCCCCGAGGCGGTTCAAAAGGAACCTGACGACTCTCAGCTCTCAGGTCACCCTCCGGGGTTCAAAAGGCTTCCGGCAGCCACAACTTACCTCAGTGGTTTCAACTCTGTGTCGTCGACCGACGGCCAATCGGCCTCGACGGCTCTATTTCTGCTTTGGCAATTTTGTCCCGGCCTCAGCGGCTTTATCTTGGCAGCCTCAAGCCAGCGGATAGCCATGAAAAGACTTCCAGACTCCGCGTTGGGAGAGGATTACTAGCTGCCCTCAGCTAGCCAAAGAAGCCATGCAGATGTCCATACAAGGCAGCGCAAGAGGAAAGGGTTTCCCCACCTAGAAGGAATCATGGTTGAAGCTAACAAGAAAGAGCAGATGCCAAGGTAAAAGTTCTACACTCCTTTCGCTTAGCTGATGCGGGGCACGCAAGCTCAAAGAGTGTGGGGGGCATTTGATGGGGCCAGTTGACCCCATGGAAAATAAAGACAATAATTTTTTGACGGCCCACCTTGACAGCGGCGTCGGTCTCAATGTTGATCGCATCCCACCTCGATCTTGGGTCGGCCGCGGCCCACTTCGACCTCAACGTCCGCGACGGCCCACCTCGGCCTCGGCAATCGGCCTCGCCCCGCTTGGCCACCTCGGCTCCAGCCGGCCCTGGCTCCTCCTAGCCGGCCCCAGCACTTTCCTAGCCGGCCCCCTACGTCTCTAAGCTAGGCGGCCTCGGCACCTCCCAGCCGGCCCCAGCACTTTCCTAGCCGGCCCCCTATGTCTCCAAGCTGGCCGACCCAGGCACCTTCCCAAACGGCCCGGCATCTTCTAGCCGGCCCCCTACATCTCCAAGCTGGCCGGCCCCGGCACCTTCCCAAGCAGCCCAGCGTCTTCCTAGCCGGCCCCCTACGTCTCCAAGCTAGGCGGCCCCGGCACTTCCCAGCCCACCCCGGCACCTCCCAGCCGGCCTCGGTACTTTCCTAGCCAGCCCCCGGCGTGTCCAAGCTGGCTGGCCCCGACCCTTCCTGGTCGGCCCCGGCGTCTCCAAGCCTGCCGAGTCGGCCCCGACCCTTCCTGGTCGGCCCTTCTCGGCTCGGTGTCTCCAAGCCCGTCGAGTCGGCCCCGGCCATTCCTGGCCGGCCCCTCTCGGCCCCGGCATCTCCAAGTTCTTCAAGCCCGCCGAGTTGGCCCCGACCCTTTCTGGTCGGCCCTTCTCGGCCCCGGCGTCTCCAAGCCCGCCGAGTCGGCCCCGGCCATTCCTGGCCGGCCCCTCTCGGCCCCGGCATCTCCGAGTTCTCCAAGCCCGCCGAGTCGGCCCCGACCCTTCCTGGTCGGCCCTTCTCAGCCCCGGCGTCTCCAAGCCCGCTGAGTCGGCCCCGGCCATTCCTGGCCTGTCCCGCCCCGGTACTTCCTGGCCGGGGAGGTCGGCCCCGGCCGCCCCTGGCCAGCCGGGTTCAGCCTCGACTCCCCCGGGAGGGTCAAGGTGTCCCAATTCTCCCCAGCATGGCCCCAGCAGTTCAAGAAACCGCCTCTCTGACTCGCGCCGCCTGACAATGCCAGGTCCACCTACTATTGGCCACATTGTTGATAGGACTAGACCCAACTACCCAACAGCCCCGCTGGCTGATGGGACTTAGCCCACCAACCGCTGCTTTCTCCCTTTCCGATGAGACAGGACCCACCAACCAGCGCAGATTCACGCAACTCCCAAGAACTCCGCAGGCATTCCCTCCTCACGAAATCCCACGTGATCATGTCAGGGTCAACACCTATAAAAAGGTGAATTCACCCAGTAAATAGGTATGCGCGATAATCCCCAAAATTGCTGCCTTAGCATTCAGGAAGGAATCCCTCCTCCCTGAGACCTCCTTTCTCATACTAAAAAGGGCTCACTCGAGCTCCTCTTCAGCTGTGACCTCAGTTGCTAACTTGGGCATCGGAGGTCCCACCGGAGAACCCTCTCCGGTCCTGGGACTTTTCTGCATGTAACCTAGTAAAGGAGAGCCTGGAGAAGAATTTTGTTCCCGACGTCCGGGATAGATGATTGAGCGTCATCAATAATAATAATAATAATAAGATTTGTTATTGTGCTTCTTTATATTAAATTGGGGAATAGTACTTGAATTATGGCTGTTGGCAGACTGGTAACTGGCTCTCTTTCCTCCTCCATGCTATGCCCCCGCTTCTCCTCCCTCTTCTGTCCCCTAAACTAAGCACTCCCTTCTATATCAACCTCTCCTATATGGGAGACTTAATCTTATCCACCTTCCTTGCCCATCGTTCTTCTCTCACAACCAGGCCTGGATGGGGATGCGGAGATGGTCATGGGGTTGGGTCAGCAAGTCGAGAGAAGCTAACACCTATTTCAGTGGTTGGGCCGGTAGTTGAGACAGACAAAGAGGACTGAGGCGATAAGGTTGATGGTCAAGGGTGGGCAGATGATCGAGGGGCCTAGGCCGGAGCAGCTAGGTCATCGATCAAGGAAGGCAAAAATCTGGTCAAGGGTAGAGATTGATCAAGACGATTTGGGAAGGTAGAGATGATGCAACGAAAGGGTGCCAAATATGAGGGATTCCTTCAAATTTGGTTTTGGAATTTAGCTTGATAGAGAGAGCAATGGTCAAGATTTTGCCGAAGATCGAGGGCCAGTGCTAGTGCGGCTAAGCCGTTGATCAAGGAAGAGGAAGATCCAATTAAAGGTAGAGATCAATAGAGACTATTTGGGGAGGCGAAGATGGTGCAGCGGAGGGGTGCCAAATGCAAAAGATCCCTCTAGAATTTGGCTTTGGAATTCAGCTTAATAAATCCTTAGATAGTGTTTGATAGCCCAAAAGCTATTATTGGATAAATATACGTGATAGTATTTATCCAGGGGATAGCTAAGGAAATAAGTATTTTTTAAAAATTATAAGTCTGCCATCAAGGGATAACTTCAGTTGTTCCTGGGTTTCCTAGGGAATAAGTTCAGGAGATAACCCATGGTTAACCATTAACTATGGGTTATCCCCTCTGGTTAAATTTTTTCAGATCTATCCCTTCTAGTTATAGCATTTGGAAATAAGGAGGGATATCCAGGGGATATCCTTCCTTATCTCTCATATCAAACACTACCTTAAACAGTGTTTGATATGGGGGATAATGAAGGATATCCCATGCATATCCTTTCTTATTCCCAAATGCTATAGCTAGAAGGGATAGGTCTGAAAAATTTAACCAGAGGCATGGTTAACCATGGGTTATCTCCTGAACTTATTCCTAGAGAACCTAGGAACAACTAAAGTTATTCCTTGATGGCAGACTTGTAATTTTAAAAAAATACTTATTCCTTCAACTATCCTCTGGATAAATGCTATCTCATATATTTATCTAGAAATAATTTTTAGACGATCAAATACTATCTTAGAGTTTATCATATTTACATGCATCAGTTATAGCATTTGCATACACGCTAATTAGTCTTAATAAGTTCGTAAGGTACATATCTCACTATATATATATATGTCCAACCAGGTGGCTGTTTTTCCCTTTCTTTTCAAATTTAAGATAAAGGCAAATCCGTAGGTGGGGTGTCCCTTTGGCGTCTCCGGGCCAGGCACCGGTCGAGGTCACCCCGCCGAGCCGCGTCGACATGCATTATACTTTTCGTACTTCTTTTTAAGGATGTCACATCGCTCCTCCCCCTCACGCCATTAGATGCCAGCTCCCATCAAAACAAAAAAAGTCTCTCTCTCTCTCTCTCTCTCTCTCTCTCTCTCTCTCTGGTCCACCGCCGTCCAGAGGCTTAGTGATGTCCAGTGGTCCATCCAACCAACAAACCCACGGTACCATCGGCTTCTTGCCTTGGATGCGCAACGCATGTGGATCACTTGCCTCAAGAATGATTTCTTTGCCTGGTTCACATCATTCATATATTGCGTGACACTCTGCATAGATTTAGCTTTCATTTTGATTGTGATTCCAAATTCCACCTGACTTTAGGAATAATTACGCATGGGAATAGCTCTCAATAATTGCGATGAGGAATGTCTGGATGAATACCACATGCAAGCATACTATTTGATCTATTTGCCTTCATTTTACTTTACTTTTACATGGTGTTACTTTTTTTTTTTTTTATACAAGCGGGTGATCACACCAATTTAGGGTGAGTCAAACCGAGATATCAGAGTACAAAATTTAGAAAAGAACAGGGGGACAAGGTTCACCCGGCTTCCAGCTTCAAGAACCAGCATGAGACGCCATCCTAGCAGCAATCCAATCTGCCGCAGAGTTGGCTTTCCGGTAGATGTGCCTAATCCTGGCACAAGAGATACCCTGAAGGATAGAATGAATATCTCCAATCAAGGGGATGATAGGCACACAGCGCGGGAGTCCTGCCTAATCCAGCGGATAACCGTAATGGAATCCCTTCAACAATAATGCTACGAGCTCCAAGACAGCGAACAGCACAACAGATACCAGCCAAGCAGCACATAACTCCGTAAGGGGCACTGTGGAATCAAGAAGACCAAATCCACCAGACGCCAGCATCTCACCGTCAGGCCCACGAATCACAAACACTGAGCCTGCACATCTGCCGCGAACACTACCATCAAAGTTGATTTTAACAAACCCTGGAGGTAGGGGCTCCCAAGAAATGAAGACCGTACGCCGGTACGCTGCAGAAGCAGCAGGGGAGTCCCAGTGGCCAGGGGTAGCAGAAACACAAAATCTCTGATGGAAGGTATACTCAGCAGCTAAGGAGAAGGCAGCCCTAACAACCCTGCGAGGATGAATAGTCTCATCAGCAAACAGAAGCCGATTCCGAGATAACCAAATCTGATAAGCAGTGTAAGCCCTCCTCGAAACCAGAAGGTGGAGTCCTCTTCCCATATCTTCCTGATGATACTCAAAAAGTGACTACACAGGGATTCAGACCCCTGATCCCAAGGACCATCACCTGAAATCTGCCAGATCTATCTCGCCTGGGAGCAACTGAAGATAGCATGACCAACCGTCTCGTCCTCCCTACCACATAATGGGCAAGTAGGCAGAATGCTCATGCCTCTCGCGGAGAGCAGGGAACAAGTAGGAAGTGTGTTCCATGCAAGTTTTCACATAAAGAGCCGCACCCTGGGATAAATGGGGAGATGCCAGATCCACTTCAAATCAATCGAATGCTGAGGCTGAGGGCTGTAAATCTCAACAAGATCTCTAATAGGAGCACGGGACAGATAGGATCTCCTCCAAACCCTTAATATTAGGGGTGGGACCCGGAGTAAGAGGAATGGCAAGAATGCGCCGGCAAAGCTCAGCTCCAAAAAAACTCGAGACCATAGAAGAAGACCAAGCAGAGAGATCCGAACCGAATAAGTCAATCACCCTCATACCCTGAGGGATGTCAGAACTCACAAAAGTCGGCCAACGGGACAGAGGAAGGTCAGCTATCCAGGTGTCATGAATAATATCAACAGAGACCCCATCGCCTAGCGACCAAGAGATGCTGTCCAAAATAGGCGGAGCATGCCGGCAAACCTCTTTCCAGAAAAAAGAGTACCCAGGGAAAAGCTGAGGAGGAGAGGAAGAATTCCAGTCTCCATATTTGGCCCGCATAAAGGAGCTCCACAAACAGTGCGGATCAAGCAAGAACCGCGTAGCATGCCTCGCAATCAAAGCCTCCCTCCTAACGATGAGCGATTGGATCCCGAGCCCACCCTCAGTAATCGGCATAAAAACAATATCCCAAGCCAGGAGGTGAATACCATGCCCATCCTGCATCGAAGCCCAAAGGAAATCCTGGAACTGTCTCTCGATCTTCCTCAAACAAGACAAGGGGACAGCAGCATTGGCAAGCAGATAGAGTGGTAGGGAAGATAGCACCGAGCATAACAGTGAAAGCCTCGCCATCATAGAGAGCCCAGTGACCTGCCACCCATCCAATCTGTCACGGACCCGGCTAACTAAGTTGCTGAAGTCAGAAATGCGAGGCTGCCTCCCCGTAATAGGTATTCCAAGATAGGATAGCTGATCAGCCTGATTAGGAATACCCATAATCTGTGAAATAGTCCCTCTAACAGTAGGCTTCGTCCTAGGGCTGAAACAGATCAAAGATTTAGTGATGTTGACTTTTTGCCCTGAAGCACTACAGTAAGACTGAAGGATAGTCGCAAAAGTGATAGCATTGCGAACAGTGGCCCTTCCAGAAGAATGCAATCATCAGCGAACATAAGGTGAGAAAGGGAGGGCCCTTGGGGACCAGCAGTATAAGGGACCAAAGAGTTGCTATCCTGAGCCTGAGATAGCGCCCGGGAGAAAGAATCGGCCGAGAGAATGAACAGGAAAGGCGAAAGAGGGCATCCCTGTCTCAACCCAACCTCCGAGTGAAAATAATCAGTCTGACCACCATTAATAAGGAGAGAGAAAGAAGGCCGGTAAACACAGGCCATCACCCAGTCAACAAAGAGCTCCGTAAATCCAAACCCAAAAAGAGTGTGGCGCAGGAAATCCCAGCTCAATCTATCATAAGCTCTCTCCATATCGAGCTTGACAGCCATAAGACCCTGTCGGCTGGGAGCTCGCTGAAGGTCATGCATGAATTCCTGAGCAAGCAGAGCATTGTCAGTGATGCTGCGCCCCCTAAGAAAAGCCCCCTGCTGTGGAGAGATGATGCGAGCCATCACAGAACACATTCGGGAAACCAGGATGCGCGCACATACTTTGTATAAGGTGGTGCAGAGACTAATAGGCCGGAAGTGCTGAGGAGAGGAAGCATCAGGCGTTTGGGCACCAGGGTGATAAGAGTCCGATTCCAATCTGCTGGAATTGCTTTAGACTGAAAAACAAGCTGAATAGCTTGCACCACCTCCTGTCCAACAATATCCCAGTAGTGGCGAAAGAAAACAGCCGGGAACCCATCAGGTCCAGGAGCCTTGTCAATACCAAGATCCCATAAAGCCCGCCGAATATCATCCTCAGAAATCGGACGGATGAGAAGAGCATTCTCCACATCAGATACCCTAGAGGAAGGGGAACCGGGAAAATAGGGTACCCCTCACCAGAGTGCTCAGACCATCTAGACTGAAAGAAATGGAGCATCTGATCCCTGATCATATGGAACTCCTCCTGAGGGTTGCCCTCCTCGTCAATAAGCCATCTAATGCGGTTCGCAGCACGGCGTTTAAGAGTAGCCTGGTGAAAGAATCTAGTGTTGGAGTCCCCTTCCTGAATCCACTGAATACGGGACCTCTGCCTCCAAAAAGTCTCCTGTTGTAATAAAGAGAGTGGTGAAGAGACAGGTTGGTTCTAAGGGTCGAAAAGATCAGAATCAGGAGCAGCCTGAAGTCAGTGCTAGCATAAGCACCCGATAGAAGCCAGGGAGCATGATATCCGTCAGAAACTACCAGAGCAACTTGTTGACCACAGTAATGAAAGGCATCCACTTTGATATTGTCAGCTCTCCACAAAACCACAATCCCTCCGGAGAGACCAACAGAGTCAATAGCATAGGAAACCCAAGATCTGGAGACCATACGTCGGAAACGAACAAGACTGGTCCCCGATAACCGAGTTTCTAGAAGAACACAAATATCAAAACCATGAAGCTGCAGAAGCCTCCCAAACGCAGAGCGAAACGATGGTTTCTGGGCTCCGCGCACATTCCAGACAAGAATCTTCATTCAGATGCATGAAAGGGGGGGACCCCCACCCTATCTCCCATCAACTCATCAACAAGGCGGTCGTCAGCTGGAAGAGAACCCACAGCAGGTTCCTTGCCCCTACAATCCTCCGGATGGAACGAGTCCATGGATACAACTTCCACATCCCGCAGAGCGGGATCCTTAGAGCAGGACAATTCCATGGCTTCAGCCTCCTCGCCCCGAAGGATAGCCTTCTTAAGCAGAAGGACCGCCGAATCATGATTAGCTGCCTCCATCTGGACTGACAAGGAGAGACCTGAATCAGACGGCAGACCTGGCCTTTCCTTGCGACGAGACTTCTTATTCCCTGGCCCAGAGAGGTCAAGAGACCCCCGGGAAGAGTCACCAGTTGCTAGAAAAGTGAAAGACCCCTGTGATCTAGCTTTTCCTCCAGTAGAAGTTTTCGCTTTCCCTTTAGTGGTCCTGGAAACCACTCGCTGAGAAACAAGGTCCATAGGCCGGGTCCTCTTGGAAGGGCCAGAGTAGCCATCATCCCGGGACTTAGGCTACTCAATCGATGTATCGGGCTCTAAGCATGCAAATGGATTGGAATCATTGCCCTTATCAGCCCCTTTAAGCAATTGTTTCTGAAACATTGCTACAGTAGCAATCGGCACAGGACTCCCTTCATTCACTTCATTCACTGAAACGAGGAATTCCTCAGCGCGGCTGCCAGAGAGAATGCAGCCAGGGATCGATGCCGACTTCTCCGCAAGGGCCAACCCACCCTGGGACTTCGTCACCGAGGAAGGAGAGAGCGAGGCAGTCCCCCTGCTCGGCTGCCGGCGGGCTGGTTTCTTAGGGAGTTGCCATCCGTTGGCCAAAGCAGGAGGATGACCCGGGAGGAGCAAGACGGTCACCCGACGGAGGATCCTGGGTGGATTTCCGGCGTCTGATAGCAGCCATCCAGGGCCCAAAAGCAGGACCGGAAGACGGCGCAGAAGAATCCGTCACAGCAAGGCACGATCCAGAGAGATGCACTGATCCAATCATCGCAGATTCCTTCAAGATATTTTGTCCAACCATTGGAGTACAGTTACTCTAGGGCCATTTAATTGACTGCAATGCCAGCAACTTGTTTCTCTATTATTTTTTGTGCAGCAAATAGCTAGTAATTTCCATTAACATCTCGCCTTTTCAGTTTGGCATCTTTTTCCTAATGCCTAACTGGTCCCACTTGATGTCAACCCTTCACCTTTCAATTAAAGCTTGGGACCATACCATTAAATCATAGATGATTTTATATAGGAGGGAACTTAATTACATACGTACAGTTTCATACATTCGGGGACTATGTGGCAAAAATTTCTCTCCTACTTTTAATCATATTGGGTTGACATGGTGCTTTAAATGTTTGAATATCTCACCGTATAGCCCACATGGATGGAACTGTATACAAGTTCCATTCTTTTACATATTTTGCTCAACACTCGGTGTTGTTTCTTATGCATCCTTCAAACAAAATTCCATTACATGAATAAGCCTAGATTTTGTCCTCATGCATGATTAAGGGTTGGATTGTGCACTAAATGATTCAAAAAAAAAAAAAAATCGATGATTAGTGATCTAGTTTAGAGGTCCATCTGAATTGTTTTAATTTTAAAATGATGCCTTGTTTTGGCTATATATCTATTGCAGCCTACAAGTTTTCTATTATTAGTTTTAGCTTGTATTTATTGTCAAAAGAGTTAAAAGATTTTATGCGGTTTTTAGGTTTAATCGAGAGTCCTAACTAATTTAAGAGTTATATTGATGGCTTTATAAATAGAAGTCATACTCATGAATTATATTTTTATTTATCAATAAAATTTCTTTTCATGATTGATCCAATAAATCTTTAAGGAGGCATTTAATAACCCAAATAGGATCACTACTATGATCTCATATCATTGGTCATCCTGATATTAGGGTTGATCCCTAATAATTTAAGATTATCGTATTTGGAATAGTATATATCAATGATTAAAAAAAATTTATGATTTAAGATCATTGCATTTGGTTTACCATAAGAATCTTGAATCATCAGACATAAAATACCAAAATTACTTTTAATCAGTTAACTGCTCTTTAACTTAAAAAATAACTATCTCTAATATTTTACAAGTACCATTATAACATATCATAATTCCATATTATTTATTATTATTATATTTAGATTAAATTATAACATTTTTTATATTATATAATAATATAATATTAATATTATATAATATTATAATATTAAGTAATATTATATTATATTATCATATTATATTATAGTATTATAATTATAATCATATTATTTATAATATTATAATATTATAATATTAAATTATATTGTATTAATATGAAAATAATATGAAGTATTTTTTTATGTGGATGAGAAATATTTTGGTCCGCAATTGTTAAGTCAAGATAATTATATAGGAACGATATTTGATCTTATAGATAGGCATGAGATTAATGGATTGGACAGTGATTCTATAGATAGGATGATCTGAAATCATCACCATGTAAGATCATCGAAATCCAACTAAAGACATTAATTCTATCACCTTCAGATGAACCATAAGTGATTTTACATGAATCATCCGATATCAAATGCATGCCAATCATGTTCCCTTATTTTCCTATGCTTCTCATTTGCGTTAAATCATTTTATCACATTTATTGCATCAATTCGTTAGAAAAATGGCAAGTTAGGCACCGGTAACCATGTACACTTGCTGTGATGTTCTTCCTTATTCAATTACTTACCATTCACCAATGCATGAACTAGTAGAGTGTGACTGAGAAGAGTAGTGTTATTGACAGATCACCCTTCTCGAGCGTCCGTGAGTGTTCGATCGTCTTCTCTAACGAGCCTGAGATCTTCTGACGAGCTTCTCACGATCGAGAGCCTGCAAAAAGTTTCAAGGATCAAAGATTCTGACAAAGACCCTTCGATGCTCAAGTCAATGCTCTGGGCAACAGTCATGAGCTTGAGAAAGCTCGAAAGAAAGAAAGAGGCTCAGAGAGGTGCTCTCTGTGTAAACAAGTATGAGCGTGTAAGAGTTGTTGTGAGTTAGTTATCTCATCAAGGGTCTCTCTTACTCATTTTATTGACCCTTGGAGTCTATGAGATTCGAAGTGTAATCACTCTTTCGAGCTGCAGACCATGCCCTATCTAATGTGGATGGCTGCAGCTGGCTGTTGCATGCTCGCAGGGCATGGACGATTATTACGGGACTTGCCAGATATCATGGGTGATCATTACAGGGATTGCCAGATATTATGGGCCATGTAGGATCGCAGATGGTAGGTGGGCCATGTGGCGGTTACAGTCGGTAGTGGACCATGTGAATGTCGAGACCGACTCTAGGATCGATGCTGAGGCCAACATCGAAGGGGGCGAGTAGAGAAGGCTGAGTATGGAGGAAGGGTCGTCTAGGAAGCTGGGGCCGCCTTGGAGCTATGGCCGCCTGAGGCCGCCTAGGAAGCTGGGGCTGAGTCGAGGCTGCCTTAAAGGCTGAGGCCGCTTAGAAAGCTAGGTCCGCCTAGGAAGCTAAGGCCTCTTAGGGCTGCCTAGGAGTTTGGGCCACCTAGGAGCCACCTTGGAGCTAAGGCCGCCTGGGCCACCTAGGAAGCTAGGGCCAAGTCGGAAGACGAGGCTGCCTTGGAGGTTGGGGCCACTTGGGGCCACCTTGGAGCTAGAGCCACCTTGGAGTTGGGGCGCCTAGGAGCTGGGGCTACCTGGAGCTAGGGCTGCCTATGAGCTAGGGCCGTCTTAGAGCCGCCTAGGAGATTGGGGCCAAGGCCAACGAAGATGGGCAAGGCCGGTAAGGATGGGCCGACTTGTCGAGGGCGACTGGGGGGTCCGGCCCGAGTGCAATCACCTTTGCCCATTGGGTCTACTGGCCTCCATCAGATACCCCCCATACTCCTGAGCTTGTGCGACCACGTGCCTTGCATCCGCCAAGCGAAAGGAGTGTAGAATTCTTTATCTTTGCATTTGTCTTTTGAAGTTGACAATTTTTGGTCTATCCTTATACGAACTTAAGACATCGTCTGCATGTTTTTTGAAACTGTTCATTTGCCTGCTCAAAAACTTTAAGCAATGTCGGAGGTAAGTTGATTACCTTTGGCCGACTAGAAGCAATCGGTAACCCTCTCCTAACATGAAGTCTGGAAGTGGATACTCATCAACTGTGAGCTGGAGAGTTGATCTCTTCTAGCTGTGAGTTAGCTTGGGGCTTCTACTTGGCCTGCTGAGGGCAAATGGCAATCTGTTGCAAGTGCATGATTTTGAGTTAAGGTCTTACCAAGTTGGCTATTGGCCACTAAGGCAGGATTTGAGCCGCTGAGAGCCTTTTTGGAACCATCTCGGGGGGTTTGTTCATGCAGGCCCGAGGGGTGACCCGAGAGCCGCCTGGGCCATCGGGAGCTTTTTGGAACCGCCTCGAAGGTTTCTTCGCACTCGCCCGAGGGATGACCTAAGAGTCGTCTAAACCGTCGGGTGCCTTTTGGAACCACCTCGGAGGTTTCTTCGCGCCGGCCCGAGGGATGACCCAAGAGCTGCTTAGGTCGTCGAAAGCCTTTTGGAACTATTTTGGGGGTTTCTTTGTGCTGGCCTGAGAGGTGATCCAAGAGCTGCCTAGGCCGTTGGGAGCCTTTTGGAATCGCCTCGGGGGTTTCTTCGCGCCAGCCCGAAGGGTGACCCGAGAGCTGCTTAGGCCATCAGAAGCTTTTTAGAACTGCCTTGGGGGTTTCTTCGCACCGGTCCGAGGGGTTACCCAAGAGCCGCCTAGGTCGTCGGGAGCCTTTTGAAACCGCCTTCGGGGTTTCTTTGTGCCAGCCCAACAAATGACCCGAGATCCGCTTAGACCATCGGGAGCCTTTTGAAACCGTCTCAGAGGTTTCTTTGCGCTAGCCCGAGGGGTGACCGAGAGCCGCCTAGGCCATCGAAAGCCTTTTGGAACCGCCTCGGAGGTTTCTTCGCGTCAGCTTGAGGGGTAACCCGAGAGCCGCTTAGGCCATCGGGAGCCTTTCGGAATAACCTCAGGAGTTTATTTGCGCTATCATGAGGGGTGACTCGAGAGCCTCTTAGGCTGTTAGAAGCCTTTTGTAACCACCTCGAAGGACGCAGCGAGGTAGAGAAAAAGTTCTTCTCCCTTCCATGGCTTGGACATCAATGGCGGGGTTGACAAAAATTTCTTCAATCCCCCAAAGGCCTTCTGGCATTCTTTCGTCCACTCGAAGACATTCTCCTTGCGCAAGGCTTTGAAGAAGAGCAGACATCTCTCAGCTGACTTTGACAGAAAGCGGCTCAGGGCGGCCATCCTTCAGTTGAGCTGTTGCACCTCTTTTTTGCTGGCCGACGGTTGCTTGTCGAGGATAGCTCTGATCTTCTTCGGATTTGCCTCGATCCCTCTCTGTGTCACCATAAACCCCAAATATTTCCCCTCCATGACTTCAAATGTGCACTTTTGTGGGTTCAGCTTCATCCCATAGCGATGGAGGTTGTTGAAAGTCTCCTCCAAGTCAGCGATATGGTTGGCAATGCAGGTTCTTTTAGTCAACATGTAATCCATGTACACCTTCATATTTCGCCCGATTTGGTTATTGAAGATCTTATTCATCGGTCTTTGATAGGTAACCGCTATATTTTTTAAACCAAAGGGCATTACCTTATAACAATAAACACCCTTCTCGATGATGAAAGAGGTATTCTCCTCATCTTTCGGGTCCATCCTGATCTGGTTGTACCCTAAGAAAGCATTCATGAAGCTGAGAAGCTTGTGGCCTAATGTGGCGTCCACTAGTTGGTCTATCTAGGGCAGTGAAAAGTTATCTTTGGGTATGCCTTGTTGAGGTCGGTAAAGTCGATGTAGATCCTTCAGCTTTCATTGGCCTTACGGACCATAATTACATTTGCCAACCAGTCCGAGTAATGTGCTTTTCGGATGTGGCCGATGGCCAATAACTTGTTGACCTTCTCGTCAATGGCCCTTTGACGCTCCGGGGTGAAACTTCTCTTTTTTGATGAACCGACTGGTACTTTGGGTCAACGTTGAGTTTATGGGTGATTATCTCTAGGGGTATGCTGGGCATGTCCGATGAGGACCAAGCGAAGACATCCGAGTTAGTCCGCAAGAAAGTGAGGAGTCGATCCCTTGCTTCCATGGGGAGGAGCTCTCCAATTTGCACTGTCCTTACCAGATCGTCTCCCAATAGGATGGCCAGTAAGCACTTGGCTGGTTCTCCCCTCTTCTCCGACTCCCTAGGATTGAGCGATTCTGAAACTAGTGGGGTTGCTACCTCCTAGGGGCTGTGAGCTATGTGGTAACACAGCTGTGCTGGATTTTACTCCCTGTGCATCTCACCAGCTCCATTACTAGTATGGAATTCGATGAGAAGGCGCTTGGTTGAGATGATGGCATCGAGGAGGTTCAAACCGGATCGTCCGAGTATGGCATTGTCGGCCAAAGGTACACGAATGACCAGGAACTTCATGAATACGGTACTCTGGCATGGCAGCATCCGTGACAGGATGGATAACTTCACCTTCCACTTGCACAGAGTCTCCTATGAAGCCAACTAGGGGTATAGCTATGGGTTGGAGGGAGCTTAAAGATAGATTCATTCGAACAAAACATCGTAAGTGAGAATATCAGCCGAGCTGCCACTATCAACCAGAATTCTCTTTACAGGATGCTTAGCGATTATCATAGATACGACAATGCTGTCATCATTAGAATTGTTTACCCCAGCTAAATCCCCTTTTGAAAAGGAGATTATAGTTTCTATCCCCCCTCTCCCCGTGGTCTCTTGGAAGAAGAGCCTGCCCCCTAGGAAATCATGTCGACTGTCTTCTCGATCGGAGCATTATCGATGTTGGCCTGGGCAGGTAGAGGCCCCACCGGACGTGGGACGGCTGGGGGGGCCTCTGGACAAACTTTTCGAGATAGCCCCACTGAATAAGCTCCTCAATAAAATGCTTCAAGTTACGGCATTCCTCCGTATCATGGCCATAATCCTAGTAAAAATGATAGTAGAAGCTTTTGTCACGAGGAACTCCTGGCCTTTAGGGAGCATGGCATCGGAGGTAGGGCTCACCCTCGATCTCCATGAGGATGTGAGATCTAAGAGTGAGGAGAGGGGTGTAAACACCTTCTTTGGGGGCAAGCTCATGATGCCAGTTGTTCGGTCTACGCAAGGGCTCAGGCTTCTTGGGCTGAGATTCGCTCAGCTTTGCACGGGCCAGCTTCTTATGTTACCTCCCCTCGATCTTCCTTCGAGTGGCGTCAACCTTGTCAGCGTGGATGTACTTCTGCGCATGACTCAAAGAGCAAGTAAAACGGGAAGGGCGAAGTTCTCGCTTCAGGGCCAGGGTGGCCACCGTGTCATCAAGATGGTAGACTTCGAGGGCCACCATTTTAAAGCGGGCCACAAAATCTTTAAGTGACTCTCCCTCCCTCTATCGAACAGAGAACATGCTATCGGCTACTCAGGGAATCCTCCAGCAGGCATCGAAGTGCACCAAGAAGGCCATCTCCAATTGCCAAAAAAAGTCGATGCTGCATGGTGAAAGGCGAGAGTACCATGCATGAGCAGCCTTCCTGAGAGTGGCTGAAAAGGCGATGCAAAGAAGGGCATCAGTTGCCCTCTGGACTTGCATGAGAGCCTTGTAGCTCTCCAGGTAGTCTAGCGGATCCGTAATGCCATCATACGGGTCCAGCTGGGGGAGGCAAAACCGAGAAGGGACTGGTTCCTTCATGATGTGGCGAGTCAGGGGGGACGACTATCATAGTCCACCTTCGAATGGTTGGTGATTCTTTGGCTAAACTCCTCTAATCTTCGGTGGTATTCATCGAGGTGCCTCTCCGCCTAGTGGTTGAAGCGTTTGCTAATGGACACCTCCCCTAATGACTCAGAAGATGAGTAAGAGGAGGGGCGATGTCGATGGTCGCATCCCCGTTCAGGTTCCTTTCCATGTCACCGTCTGGGAGAGGGGCTGCACGAGTAGCGGCCAGGGGATCGCTGCCTCTTGAGGGCCCCCAGGTGATGGTGTTCAGGCGGAGCATGAGGGAGGTGAGTCTCTCTCTGAGGAGATCTTCCGAGAGTGGACTGTTGACTGGGTTAAGTAGCTACCGCGCTTAGTGAGTGAGGCCTTAGTTGTTGTTGTGTGGCTATAGAGTGCTGCTCTTGTATCTCATGAACCACCGCTACCAATGATTGGACTTGTTGCGTAAGAGCAGTAAGTGGATCAGGCTGGTCAGCCTGAAGTGGTGGTGAAGGCGAAGCAGGGAGGCTGGCCTTCTATTGCTCAGTCCGTTGGGGGAGTCCCCCAGCATGGCTGGTGGATGCTTCTTGGGTGCGTGTCACCACCATCGTTGGGTGATAGAGAATAGGGGCTTGTAGCTTGATGTTTTATGGCCATCTGTCTCCTAAGGTGAGCCTGGCCCCCCTTCCTGGTGTGCCAATCTATTATTGACAGATCATCCTTCTTGAGCATCCGCCAGCGTTCGGTCGCCTTCTCCAGCAAGCCCGGGATCTTCTGGTGAACTTCTTGTGATCGAAAGGCTGCAAAAAGTCTCGAAGACTGAAGATTCCTATGAGGATCCTCCGACGCTCAAGTCAGTGCTCTAGGCAACAACCGTGAGCTTAAGAAAGCTCGAAAGAGGGAGAGATGCTTAGAGAGATGCTCTCTGTGTGAGTGAGTATGAGCGTGTAGGAGTTATTGTGAGTTAGTTACCTTATCAGGGTCTCTCTTACCTATTTTATTGACCTTTGTAGTCTGTAAGATTCAAAGTGTAATCACCCTTCGAGCTGCAGGTCATGCCCCGCCTAACGTGGATGGTTGTAGCTAGCTGTTGCACGCTTGTAAGGCGTGGGCGATCGTTACAGGGCTTGCTAGATATCGTGGATGGTCGTTACGGGGCTTGCTAGATATCGTGGGCCATGCGGGACCGTAGGTGGTAGGTGGGCCATGTGACGGTTGCAGTCGGTAGTGGACCACATGGACACCGATGCTGACTCTGGGGTTAGTGCTGAGGCCGACACTGAAAGGGCTGAGTCCAGAGGAAGGGCCGCTTTGGAGCTAGGGCCGCCTAGGTCTGCCTAGGAAGCTGAGGTCGAGTCGAGGCCGCCTTGGAGGCTGGGGTTGCCTAGGACCTCCTAGGAAGCTGGGGCTGCCTAGGAGCTGGGACCATATAGAAAGCTGAGCTGAATCGGAAGATGAGGCTGCCTTAGATGCTGAGGCCACCTCGGAGCTGAGGCCACCTAGAATATGTCTTGGAGCTGGGTCACCTAGGAGCTAGGACTGCCTAAAAGCTGCTTAGGAGGCTGGGGCTAAAGCCAATGAGGATGGGCCAACTTGCCGAGAACAATTTTCTGAGGGAGAGATTTTCAGCCCAAATGCAATTACCTTTGCCCATAAAGTCTAGAGGCCTCATCAAGTACAACTATGTCAGAGCTATATCTCCCCCCTTTCACTTCAAAATGCCACGATAACCACTTAAAACTTCAATATAAACATCATGAGACATCTTGTCAGTCATCCCACAACATGGCTGTTCATTAGACTAATCTCACAACCAATCAAAAGCACTTCAAATTTCAGATCCTGCGCTTGCACTAAACCCAACATATAAATATAAAAAGATAATTGAGAATGTAATGGGCTTGAAGGTGAGCAAGATTGAATTGACCAGGGAAAATAAGAAGAGTAATTAGATCTTTAATACTTTTGCAGCTCATACTTTAGTTTCTTTGGATCCAGCCAGCTTTGGCTTGCGCACGGAAAGATCAGCGTAAACAAATTCTTTTTCTTCTCCCATCTTTTGATATTTTTTATATTTTTGTTGAGAAAACACTTTTTTTTTTAGCTTCTGATGTCAGTCTGGGACCGTGCAAAACGCTGTTGTTCATGGAACTCAGTGCGGTGTCCGAATCCCAAGGCTGGGCCGAAAGGGTGCCAGGTTCGTCAACT
Source organism: Calamus simplicifolius (assembly GCA_900491605.1). NCBI lineage: Eukaryota > Viridiplantae > Streptophyta > Magnoliopsida > Arecales > Arecaceae > Calamus > Calamus simplicifolius. The sequence goes on along the minus strand of UESW01004708.1, from coordinate 185,169 downwards.
CTCGTACGCCATCCTCCGGTGCCACTTCCACCCAACGAAAGTTTGGACCCGGTTCCGACGCAGCCTCCGAGGATCACGCAAGGATCTCCATTAGACTTTCAAACTAACCGGGTGTCTCGGTTATTTTTTTTTTATTTTTTATTTTTTATCTCAGCCAAACTTGAAGGTTGTTAGATGGTGAGAAAAAAAAAAAAACGTCTTGACGGATGGTAAAGGTTAAATTCAGCAAAAATTCCCTTTTATTTTAACCAACATGGAAAATTAGAAACTTTTGTGGTAGGAATCGAGAAATTTTGAGTTCTTGTGCCCATGGCTGCACCACAATCAGTCTTCTAACATGCAATTAAAGACTTTGGATGAGTCATGTACAATCTGAAAATGTGATGCTTCTATTTTCTCTTATTAGTTCAAAAAAATATTCAAATTTGACCAATTTACTCATTCTGATGCGAGTCCTTTTCAATCGTGAGATATTAACTTGCGATTATCACATTATAATAATTTTTTAAGTAATATCAATATTGCCCTTTAAATTTAAAGTCTAAACAAAAGTAAAATTATGATAATTTAATAAAATTAATTTAATTTTTTAGTAAATAATTTAATGGTGTTAAAAGTTTGATCAATGAAATGGATCTTTGTATACTAAAACAAAAGTTTTAGTGAGTTTTTATTTCTTTTCTTTTCTTTCGGAGCAAATGTGCAAATTGGTTAAGGGGTGTTACTATAATTTTTTTAAGAAAAAATTAGTATAGTAAATATAAGATTAATCATCATTTTAAGATTTATTTATGGTTAATCTTTATTCCACACACCTTGTACTAGATATTTTTAACCCAATCTAAAAAGGTCTATTGAATTGATAAAAACAAAAAATAAAAATGTTGATGCCTGATCGGTCTGATCACCAAGAAGACCTCACGACCAAAAGTATGGTGAGGATCCTTGAAGATCTTATCAATGATCAGGAACACAACGTGAGCTTCTGGAGCTGAATTGAAGAAGAAAGATGGGGATGTTTTTTTCTTTTTTTGCTCAAATGTCCCCTCCTTCTGAATATTATCGTTATTTACCTTATATCTCCCCCCTCTCTTTCCGACAAGCCACATTTCTAGTCCTAGCGCTAGCCACGTGGTCGTTCTCAATGAGTTACACCTGGCGCTAGCCACGTGGTTTTGAAGAGCTTGCTCAAGAAGCTTGCTTGCTCAAGAAGCTTGGAATCTTCATGGATTTCGGTCTTTCCAAGGGAATGTCAGAATTCGTGGAAAGTTATCTGGCTCTAAAGTAGGTGATTGGTACCTCCTTTATCTGAGTTTTTCGATGAACGGTGACTTTCCAGAGTTTGTTTTATCTGAGCTATTAAAGCGTCATGATGGTCGATGATTTTCGAGCCTATCCAGACATGACAGCTTATCGTATTAGGTGCTTCTAATATGAGAGCAGCTAGAGAGCTCTAGATGTATGACCATGAGGGTCGTTTTAGAAGGACCGGACTCAAAGGGCTGCCTAAGGCTCGGGGGCCATTAGGGCTCAGGGGCCGCCTAAGGCTCAGGGTCACTTAGAGCTCGGGGGCCACCTAGGGCTCAGGGGCCGCCTAAGGCTTAGGGGCCGCCTAGCGCTCAGGGGCCGCCTAGAGCTCAGGGGCGACTAAGGCTTAGGAGCCGCCTAGAGCTTTTCGGCATAGGGGCCGCCTAGAGCTCGGGGGCCGCCTAAGGCTCGGGGGCCGCCTAGAGCTCAGGGGCCGCCTAAGGCTCAGGGCCCGCCTAACGCTCAGGGGCCGCCTAGAGCTCAGGGAACGCCTAAGGCTCAGGGCCGCCTAGAGCTCGGGGCCGCTTAGAACTCAGGGGCCGCCTAAGGCTCGGGGGCCGCCTAGCGCTCAAAGGCCGCCTAAGGCTCAGGGTCCGCTTAGCGCTCAGGCCGCCTAAGGCTCGGGGGCCGCCTAGAGCTCGGGGGCCGCACACTCTCCCTATCTTCCTCATTAACTAACCATATCATATGCCCCCTCGCCCCTGCCCCTTGTGCTCGGGCGCAGAGCACTTGCCAAGGGGGAGGGGCGAAAAAGTCTTGGTCGATTTTATATTTGAAAAGTTACATTTTGAAAAAAATGAAGTGCATATCCCAAGGAAGATAGTATCTTTTCATCTACCTGGTTCAACCCATGCGTCGCTGCGTGGCCTTGTGGTGCTCGAGGCGTTATTCAAATATAGTGTAAAGAGCCCATCCTTTCAATCCTTTTGCTTTTTATTTTCGCCGCTTCTCCTGCGTCTCCATTTCTCCGAGTTCAGGTTAGCTTCCTCTTCTTTCTCTTTTCCTTTTCCATGGATCCCAACCAAGATAGGAAAGGTAAAGGTCCTATGATTGAACCCTCTCGGGAAGAGATCATCTGGGTGCACCGTCAGGCTCTCGGGGGTGTAACCATCCACGGGGGTCAGTCGGCTGCGGTCTGGGAGCCTGTTGGGGTCCCACGATCACTACCTGGACCGTCACCCAATCCTCTAGGGTTTCATCCTTATCCACCAGTCATAAGGTAGCATTTCAAGTCGCTATTCCCAAATCAGCTAGTCCGATGGAGATTGCCTCAGCCACGACCTCTCAGGACCTTAGGAATCTTAGGGCCCAGTTTGGGATTCCTAATAGTATCCGACTTTCTACCGCCCTCCCCGAAGATAGGGTTACCTCCATACAACCGGGGAGGGTTGCATTATACGAGAAATTCTTCAAGTGTGGTTTACGGTTGCCTTTCCATCCTTTCTTCTTGAATTTGTTAAATATGTATCGCCTTATCCCGGCACAGCTAACCCCTAACTCCATCGCATCATCTATTCATTTTTGGTACTTTATCATTTCCACGGGGTTTCTGCCCGGCTTTCTTTATTTAGGGCTTTGTATAGGATTCGAAACCCTAGAAGGGCTGGGTGGTGGAGTTTTGCTTCTAGGCCTAAGAGAACCCTTAGGATTAATCTTCCTTCCAAAATCAAAGCGTGGAAGTCCCAGTTCTTCTATGCACATATAGAGGGGGTGAATGCGAACTGGGGTATTCCCGATACTAATTCTAACCAAAACTCTGCTATCGAAGAGAGAGATCAAGAACTATTCAAAGTTTTGGTGTCCACCATCGTCCCATCTAGTAAGGAACTATTGTCGGAGATAACCTTCGGGAGATCATATTCACGCCGGTGTCGTTGCCCACGGAGCCCGGTGAGCCTTGAATTTATTATTATTATTATTATTTCATTCTTCTCTCTCTTTCTTTTTTATCTAGTCATTTTGTATTTATATGCATGTGTGAATACGTGTTTTAGTATGCATTTTTCTCTCACGTTTTGTATACCCTGGGCCCTTTTTCATTTGCTTTGGGTCCTCTATTTTGCAGCAATGAGGTTTTTCCAGGAGTTGATAATAGCGGGCCTCCGGAAGAGGGAGGGGGATGCCCCCGATACCACAAGGGTAGGGCCCAAGAGGCCCCGCCGAAGAGAGCCGGGTCACTCGACCCAACCTCCAGCCGCCCTCCCCGAGGCTATACTGGTGGAGAAGGATCAGGGAGGGGAGAGCCCTCCCGTTGGGATACCGATTAGGGGGCCTCCCCACGTGAGTCCACCAGCAACAATCCTTCCTCCTACTGAGGCCGCTGGGGGGCCGTCCGGAAGTGAAGAGATTGTTGGGGCGGGGGTCGCGATGCCCCCAGAATTCATCGAAACATCCCCACCGGGCCCGCAATCACCGAAGGGGGTAGATGCCCTGGCCTCCTCGCGTCTCAAGAAGTCCCTCTCAATCCTCGTAGATGCCTCGCCGAGGCACATCGTATAAGAGCCGTTTATCAGAAATAGTTCTAAGGCTTGCCATCCTGCCCAAATTTCAAGCCTTAATGAGGACTTTACCGTTGGAGGAGACCTTTGACACGCTCTTTACAGCTGCGCTCCAGGTAAGATCGTGGTCTTCCTCTCTTTTCCTCTTCTATAGGTACGAAATTTTTACGCTCGTTAACTGACTGATGCAGATGTCCAACGGCCTCTTCGTGATTCAAGAGGATCTGGTTAGTGCCAAGTCCCGCATCGAGGGCTTGGACAAAGAGCTGTCGGAAGCGAAGGCCCGGGAGTTGAAGGCATTAGATGACCTTCAGACCACCCAGGAGGATAACCGTGCATGGCGGGAGAGGGCCAAGAAGGAGTTGCGGACCTTGGATGCCAAACTATCGGAAGTTATGGCGAGGTTATTGCCAACTGAGGAGAAATTGAGAGAGGCCTTTCTCTGTTAGAACATACTGAAAACTAGGCCGACAATGCAGAAGCCGCGGCCCGTGACACTGCAGAAAAGTTGGTCCTGACCGAGAAGGAGGCAAAGGAAGCTTTGGAAAAAATGGTGGTGGCGGAGGTGCGGGCTCAAGAGAGGATGGCCGTGGCCGAGACTCAAGCTCGGGAGGCCATCGAGAAATACAAAAGTCCCCCGACTTGCTTCGGAGTGCCGCAAGGCCATCATGGATGCCTTCATCCAGGGTTTCAAAAGGTGCAAGAGGAGACTGTCTCAGCTTTTCAAGCTAGGTGACCTCGGGCACCTTCGACCCGCAGACGATGAGGAGACCCCCGACGCTGAGGTCGAGGATTGAGCTAAGAGTCGAAAGCGCAGCCGACGAACCGATGATAGTCGAGGACCCTGCCACCAGACCAATATAATAGAAGAGCCGACCACCGGGCCGACTGCAGGGGATGGACGTCCCGGGGACCAGTGGGAGCGCAGCTGATTAATATCGGCCTTTGAATAGCACTTTGTAGAGTATAGCCTCACGATGGTTTAACTTTTTAATGAATGAATGTCTATCTTTTCCTTTTATTTGTCTGATATTTTAGTCAATCGCCTATCAATTTTCAATCATTGCACAAGAAGGGGGAGTTCATCCATTCTCCTGGCTTCTTAAGGCTTACTCCGTACGCTAGTGTTGGGTACGAGTTTCAAGGGCCATATCGTAAGCACCTCATCTTTAGATTTAAGGAATAGCGTGGAACGTGGATTCCATAATTCTAACAACTGGGCTACAGCTTGAGGAACTCTGTAGGGTTGTTTAGTTTTAGGAGCCTAACTTGAGGCCGCCTAGGTCTTGTTAGAAATTACTCCCGAAAGACCTTTAAGGCTTGAGCCGCCTCGAGGGTGACTCGGCACCGGCCACTACCGAGACTCTTTATAGAACTAGCGTGAGGATATGGGGCCTCTCCATCTGGTCAGTCATATTTCCTTCGGCTGGTTCAGGGAATATGAGAAGGATCGATAACGCCACCGTGGTGCTCCACGTGGGGTTCCTTTCCCCGCCGCCGCCTGGCGGGAGGGCTACCCGAGGAACGGGTGAGAGAATGCGAGCCACCTCGGGAGCCTTGAGAATGAGGCCCGGCCGAGGTGTAAGGGTGGAGAGGCCTCATTGGAGGGGATCTCCCTCGGGTAGACTGTCGGCTAACAGGAGTAGCCGATCTGGGTGGCAGTGGCAGTTCGGGCTGTTGCCTGGCTCCTCTGTAATGCTGCTTCTGTAACTGCTGAACCACTCCGACAAGAGCCTGAACTTTCCGTGTGAGGGTGGCCAACTGGTCCTGGGGAGTAGCTGGCGCTAATAGTGGTGAAGAAGAAATAGGGGGCTGGCCCTTGTCAATTCAGCTAGGTAAAAGGTTTTCCAATACAATCAGAGGGCGAGAGATGCCCCCAGACTGATTGGAAGGATTCTCCTCGGGAGATCTCGTATCCATACCCGAAGGTTTAATATCGCAACACCGAGCCCCTTCCTTGTGCGCCAATCTGTTGATGCCTAATCGGTCTGATCACTAAGAAGACCTCACAGCCAAAAGTATGGTAAGGATCCTCTGAAGATCTTTTCAATGATCAGGAACATAGCCGTGAGCTTCTGGAGCTCGAATTGAAGAAGAAAGATGGGGATTTTTTTTTTTTTGCTCAAATGTCCCCCCCCCTTCTGAATATTGTCGTTATTTACCTTATATCTACCCCCTCTCTTTCCAGCGAGCCACGTTTCTAGTCCTAGCGCTAGCCACGTGGTCGTTCTCGATGAGTTACACATGGCGCTAGCCACGTGGTTTTGAAGAGCTTGCTCAAGAAGCTTGGAATCTTCATGATGGATTTCGATCTTTCCAAGGGAATGTCAGAATTCGTGGAAAGTTATCTGGCTCTAAGGTGATTGGTACCTCCTTTATCTGAGTTTTCACGAACGGTGACTTTCTAGAGTTTGTTTTATCTGAGCCAATAAAGCATCATGATGGTCGATGATTTTTGAGCCTTATCTAGACATGACAGCTTATCATATTAGGTGCTTCTAATATGAGAGCAGCTAGAGAGCTCTAGATGTATGACCATAAGGGCTCATTTAGAAGGACCGGGACTCAAAGCCTAGAGCTCAGGGGCCGCCTAGAGCTCAGGGGCCACGCCTAGAGCTCGGGGGCTCGCAGCTAGGGGGCTCAGGGGGGGCCGCCTAGAGCTCGGGGCCGCACACCCTCCCTATCTTCCTCGTTAACTAACCATATCAAAAAATAAAAATAGATTGATGTGAGATTCAATTTTTTTGCTGTTTCAATATGAACTAGATATAGGGTGCATCAATCTTTGCCCCAGTCTGATGTCCTGCAGTCTGATGTCCTGCAATCTCGTCTATCCAATCAGCATAGGCAATGGGAGAGCCATGTCTAACTTCAAGCCAACAATTACAAGTCTTCAAGTCTTCAATGAAGCATGTATAGCAATCATATCACCTCCTTAAGTACTGTACATCAATATATGCACCCTAATTTAAAACTATGGAACTCTTGTAAGATTGTAGACTATTAAAACTCTGTTTGTACCATGTATAAATTACATTATGCACTTCAATATTGTACATCAATGCATCTGCACCTATTACTGCTGATTTCGTTCTCTGGCTTGGGAATGATACACGTCGAAATCTAAGTAGCGCTCTTTCGTCCGGATGAAACTCCAAGGCAGTCTTTACACATGAAGCACAGGGGATGGTCCTTGCAAAAGACCCTTGATGCCCAAGTCAATAGAAACTCTTGACAAATAGATGAGAAAAGAAGGCTCCAGTAGAAGGATCCCTCTCTCTCTCTGAGGGTTTCTCAAGAGTAATGGCCTTTGCTAGAGTTGTGAGAATATGAGAGCCCCTTTTCTTTTTCTTACTTGAAAGGTCTAGGGACGTCGTATTTATGCGCCGCCGGGATGGTGAGTAGTTACCTGATTTTTTTGGTGCATGTTAAGGAGTTGGCATCCGATAAGGCCGGAATCCCATCGGTTACGGAGATCTGTAGCTGATGAAGCTAACGAGCGCTTTATCGGAAATTTGAAATCCCGTTGATCATGAACGGAGTGCAATATTTGGCTCCGTTTCTATTTTGGTAAGGTCACTCCACAATCCTTGCGATTGGGATGGTTCATCCTCCAAAATATCCGACGTGGTTTGAAGCAATAATGGTGCTTACGTTGAGGGAATAAGGGTCGATCCTGCCAAGGTATGGAGGTGGTTCAGCCTTGCCAAGGTACTAAGATAGCTCGGCCCTGTTGAGGTTTGAGATAGCTTGGCCCTGCCGAGGTTCGGAGATAGCTCGGCCCTATCGAGGTACGGGATAACTCAGCCCTACCAAGGTTCAAAGATTGCTGATGCCAGATCATCTCTTTTGAATGCCCGTAAGGGAATGATGGTCTTCTTCTCCTTTTGTGAATAATTATCGATCCCAAAGTGCCATCACTTAGCAGAGAATAAGCGGTGAGGCCAGATCTTGTCAGACATGTACCAACGCCGAAGATTAAGATCGAATCTGAGGTCGGTGCTGAGTCCAACTCTAGAGTCGGTGCCGACTCTATAGGCTGAGATCGACTCTGGCATCGGTGCCGAGTCTAACTCTGACATCGATGCCGAGCTCGACTCTGGTTATCTGTTGGACTATAGCTTCATCAGTCAATTTAAACATGGCTTGATCAGCCACATCGAAAATAACTTGGCTCTTGTTACTATGCACACTTATTGACGCGGTGACAATTTTCTTCTACATCAGCACCTTGACTATTAACTGTTAAGACAACTGTAAGATTTACCCCCCATAAGAAAATGCATGGCTCCAGGATGCTTAGCTAGGATTCTCAAGATCACATTTTGCTCTGATGGAAATTTGGTTCTGGACACAGAAAAAGCTCTTCTTTCCCAATAAAGAGAAATTTTTTTACCATTTCAATATCTAAGGTATTTTGTATGACCAAGGTTGGCAGCTTATACCTCAATTCAAATATATATATATATATATATATATATATATATATATTTATATCAGCCATCTAGCTCAAAATTTCTGGTTATAACTGATTTAATCTATTATTCCTAATCAATTTATATATACACATTGTTGGCACATATTGTGGCTACCTAATTGATAAGACTGAATCTAGAGTTACACTCTATGTCCTTAAGATAATTTCATCCCGCAATGGTGCTTACGATCTGTATGATGATTGTTTTCAGGATACAACAGTCTTCTTTTGATGAATGCAGCACTACAATTCACCAAAAATATCGAATCAAGAATGCTTTTCTCTCTTTTTATATGCACTATTGCTATACTTTCTTTAGGAGAGTATGCAAATGCCTAAGAGAAGAAAGGAATTAAAAATGGAATGAATAAAATGCAAAGGTCTAAGGTCTATTTATAGATTTTAGGTGCTTTTTAGATATATCCTTTCGGATTTAATTTGATTTGAATTGGTTAATCGGATTTGATCAAAGGAAGCCTTTGATACATCGATTCACTCCGTGATATGAAGATCAACCGATTAGATAAGCCAATCCACGTCTTGATATATCATTTCATCATTGTGATCTGATGATCACGTGATCGGATAGGTGGTTGCATGGCTTTGATACGCCGTTTCATGATCAAAATAATGACTTATCACAATGGCCTGATCGGATGGGCGATAGGAAGATCGGAGCGATGCCTTATCTCCAACGGTCCAATCGGTCAACAGTTGATCGGTCAGCCGATCGGTGTGTGCCGTTGGATTGTCACTACTGTGATTGCGATCACGATCGATCATCGCATCTCAGTGTTCGATCCTGAACCTTCATTCTATTGATCTTTGGATTCAATCTTATCCTCTCATCTGATCGATCACGATGATCTGAAGTGTTTGATCTTGACCATTTAATATATCGATCAACCAATCCATGATCATCCAAGTCATCATTTGATCTCAACCTCTCATCTTAATCGATCAGTTTCCACCATCAGATTCTCATGATCAAGAAAATTTTTAAAAGCTCCTCGCGATGATGCAAAGTGCACCTACAAAGCGCCCATTGCACATGCGCGTACGCATCATTCTCAAGCTCTCCACTTATGATGAGCCTAAGAAACTTAAGCATGAAGAAAGAGGCTTTCATATAAGTGAACCTTCCTTACTTAATTTTTTTGATGTGGGACTAATTATCCTCTCAATTTCTCATTCACACACATAAGGAAGTAATGGGCTTTCAAGGCCCATTAGGGTATTCAAGGCCTTTTGGCCCATTACCCAACACATGTTTACTTAAAAGGATGGGAATTTGCATTGGAAACAAATCATCAGCAAATTCTCATGTGAAAATTCTCACGTGAAAATTTGCATTGGAAATTTTTTAAGTCTGGAGGAATATTTCTAAACTTTATTTAACTTGATTCAATTTTATCCCATTGATCTAATTGGTTTCCAGCTTAGTCTGTGTCACAGTTCGAATTTGGACCTCTGATGAAATAGGTTAATAAAGAAAATAAAAATCATGTATTACAACCTATTTATTTACTGAGAATAAATAGTGGGGCACCTAAAATTTTTTCAAAGAAATGATAAGAAAATTATTTAAGCCAAACACTTGGAAACATTTTGCAGGATTTGAATTGGAAAATCCTTTGCCTTATTTACCATAGGCCAAACTTTATTGGTACTCAATCTTGGGTCATTTGATACCTCTGTGTATAGACTAGGTATCCAAAACTTGGCCAATGTATTATGTCATTATAACGCTTCTATTTTTCAATTTGAGGATGAGGACGTATGATTATGGGATACATAGGAGTTTGGGTTTGCTTGAAATGTTGCTCATGGGAGTCTTGTTTCAGTACTAATCATCAACGAATAACTTGTCATATGAAGTTTATTATATTTTCTGAAAGGAAAACTATTAACCATTTATCATATTAAATTTCTTTTTGATGTGGGATGTACCATACAAGAGACTAATAGAGCAATAGTTCAGATTTTAAGGGGCTTTACTTTCCGAAATGAGTAAGAATAAACTAAGGATGAATATACGAAGAGTAAAGTAACTATTCATAAATCACGACTTACTAAGTAATAAAGAAAACATGATCTTAAGGTTAAGAAATAATCTTTTAGGACGAAGACCATCATTGCTTGATATTCCTCCCGAGCGTTTAGACGACTTTCGGAGATCTATTGTAGGGAGGTTCGGCAGGAGGTCGAGCAGGATTTCAATGATTGTATGCGAGGCCGGGATCAGGAGATTGCAGACATGCGAGATGAGATGCATCATTTGCGGGATATGGTTAGCCGCTTGTCGCAGAGTCTCCAGCCTCCATAGCCTCCATGTGATCGCTCAGATTCTTGATGTATTTTTTTTCTTTTTATATATTGTACATGAAAACTTCAAAATTTTAATATATTATTTATTTTTGTAAATTGAATGATTATTGTTTGGATCAATATGAGTGAAGAATGTTTCGATCAATATTTAAATGTAACAAATTATATTAACCGTTTTAATTTTTAAATTTTTATTTTTTAAAAAAAATATTTATTTAGCGATGTATTAGCGACTGCAATTGCATCGCTAATATTTTTAAAATATTATTATTAAATATTGTGACGCAATGAGCTGGCATCGTAATATTTTAAAAAAAATTAATTAGTGATGCATTAGCGACTCAAATTGCATCGCTAATATTTTCATAATATTACTATTAAATATTGCGACGCAACGATCTGGCGTCGCAATATTTTTTTTAAAAATTTAATTAGCGATGCATTAGCGACTAAAATTGCGTCGCTAATATATCTAAAATATTATTAATAAATATTGCGATGCAGTGACCTGGCGTTGCAATATTTTAAAAAAAATTTATTAGCGACACATTAGCGACTAATATTGCGTTCTATTATATTTAAAATATTATTATTAAATATTGCGACGCAGCTAAATGCGTTGCAATATTGCGACGCAATTGAATGCGTCGTAATATTTAATATTAATATTTAAAATATTAAAATTTAGTTTTAAATTTAGCGATGCATTTTGGTGCATCGCAATATTGCTACGCATCTTTGCGTCGCAGAGAGTCGCTGTTTTGCGATACAATTGCGATAAAATTGCGACGCAATCATTGTCGTTGCGATGATTTGCGACGCATTTGGGCGTCGCAATATTTTTTTTCTTGTAGTGAGTTTAAATTAATGAAGAACAAGATTAAATCATCTATCAACTAATGTAAGAATGTTTAAATGAATATTTCTAAGGACTTTTATAATAAAAATCAGTAGAAGAATAATTGTAAAGTTTCAAAAATTATTAAATCAATTGGAATAGGTTTAGATCAAAAAATAAATAAAAATAATTAAAATTCAAAATATAGTAGTGAGTTTTTGATCGCAGATTGAATGCTAAAAACAATGACAAAATAGATTCTCTGATCTTTAAATGGTTGACCGCTGTAGACTAGATCAATCGGCCAGCCCTAACCCTGGTTGGACGCTTGTCTAACAGCTATAATGGCTAGTTCAGACGATCATTGAGCCGCCTCCTTTGGTTCCTAATAGCTAGTAATTAGCTCTCCATAAATTAGAGACTTAAGCACTGGTTTTAAGCATAAATTAGGTAGGATGGATTAGTGCTAATATTCAAATAGTTATTATTGAGAAAGCTTGTTTTTGAGCCTTATAATGCAAAATCCTCTCAGTCCTTATTTACAGCTAAAATTGTTATCTACTTTTATTGAAAGAGTATTCTTATTATTTCTTTTGTAAGAGATGTGTGTAGGATTTTTTCTTAGCCTGTCAAATAAAGAGAGTGGGTTTATCCTCAGCCTAAAAAATGATTTGTGAGGATTCCTTAAAAGCCTAGAAAAAAGAAGTGGTGTAAGAATTTAGTACTCAACTGATTTAAGAGGATTCATAGTTAAAATCTCAAGAAGACGTCTTAAGTAGTAGATATAGGTAAGAAAGGCTAAATCATTATAAATTTGATGCTTTATTTAATTTTTTTACTCATTTACTTTCATACACTTATTCTTATTTTATTGCAATTACTTACCAGCTAACCATCCCTGTAAGTATAGCTAATGATAACTTTAACGGAGTTATTAATAGGAATGCAAAATGGAAATTGTGGGTCAGTGCTTCAGAGGTCAAGCAACCAAAATCAATCGTTGACTTTAAATGGTTTTAATGCTATAACAAATTCTATGTTGTCTTCAATATTACACAATTCCATTAAAAAAATCAAAATCATATCCACTTCCTCATGTCATCAGTATGCATGCCCTAAGGTTGACACCTAGCATGGGACCAATAGCTCTAGGCCTAATGAATATAACAAATATGGACAATCAATTATATGGCAAGAATGCATACAGAATCAGTCTTGGCTTTGGATCAAATGGTTGTCATATTCAAGTGCTCTCTCCAACGTTAGCATCAACACACTCTGTCTTTATTGAAATACCTTCTATAACCTCTATAGGCCATCAAAAAGTAACGCACTCACATAGGGTGAAAGCCAAAATCAAATCCAAAACCAGTATTATTACTATTATTATTAGTAACATAATTGTTTCTCCATCTTGCGCTGATATTTCTACTGGGTCAAATCAAGCTAAAGCAGCTGGGTTGTATGGGTTAACATTAGAGATGAATATGCAATCATGCCTCAGCATCTTCAAGTCCTAAAGTCTGAATATATGCTGTTGACTTTCGTAGTTTTGGAGCTACACATAATTCTACCATGACCGTTTCATCTACTTTATAACCTTGAGGACAATATTAATTTTAATGAAAGTGGAATGTTTGGATTCCTTAATTTTGGGGTTTTCTTCAATCTAAAGGATTTTTTTGATTGGAGGGATTTATGGAATTTCCTAGGTTTTAGTTATTTATTATTTTCTTAATTATTAATTATCTATAATTTAAGATTTCTTTTTCCAATTGTAGTAGATTTTTTTTTGAGTATTAATGCTGCGTGACCTTTTAACATATATGGTGGATTTTAGAGAAAAAAAAGAGTTATCAAAAGGCATATAAAATTGATAAAAGATATGTATGATATATAAAAATGTGAGATCAGATAGAGGTGGAGAATATTATGGTAGATACACCGAGGATATACAATCACCTGGTTTGTTTGCTCAGTTTTTTGAAAAAATTGAAATTGTTGCACAACACACCATGTCAGGGTCTTCAGATCAAAATAATGTAGCTGAAAGAAGGAACCGAACACTATTGGATATAGTGAGAAGCATAATTAGCAGCTCAAAGCTACCTAAATTTACTACAAGAAAATACTGAAATAGCGACGCAAATTTAGCGACGCAATTATGCATCGCTAAATTGCGACCACTTTGCGATGCCTCTGTGACAACAAAATATTGCGACGCAATTAGCGATGCATTAGCGACTCAATTAACCAGAAACTCAAAAAAATTTAATTTTTTAATATTGCGACGCAAATAATGCGTCGCAATATTTTTAAATTAATTTTTTATTAAATATAAATATCGAAAAAAAATATTGCGATGCAACACAGTGCGTCACAATATTTTTAAAAGAATTAAATATGTTAAATAGTGACGCATTAGCGACGCAATAAATCAAAAATTAGAAAATTATTTTTAATTTAGTGACGTCGCAAATAATTTAAATGAAATTAAATTTTATAAAATTTAAATATCGAAAAAAATTATTGCGATGCAACACAGTGCATCGCAATGTTTTTAAAAGAATTAAATATATTAAATAGCGACGCATTAGCGACGCAATAAACCAGAAAATTAAAAAAATTATTTTTAATTTAGCGACGCACCAATTGTGTCGCAAATAATTTAAATGAAATTAAATTTTTTAAAGTAGAAATATTAGAAAAAAATATTGCGATGCAACTCAGTGCGTCGCAATATTTTAAAAAAATTAAATATTTTAAATAGCGACGCAATAAATCAGAAAATTAGAAAAATTATTTTTAATTTAGCGACGCAATAAATGCGTCACAATTATTTTAAATAAAATTAAATTTTATAAAGTATAAATATAAGAAAAAATAATTACGACGTAACACAGTGTGTTGCAATGTTTTTAAAAAATTAATTATGTTAAATAGCGACGCATTAGCGATGTAATAAATCAAAAAATTAATTAGAAAAATTATGTTTTAATATAGCGACGCACTTGTTGTGTGTAATTATTATAATTAAAACTAATTTTTACATAATATAATTATCATATTAAAAAATTACGATACAACCCTTTGCGTCGCAATGTATTTAAAAAAATTAATTATGTTAAATAGCGATCGGTCCAAAATCGATCGTGACCGATCGGAATAAGGGCTTGGATCGATCGCAACCCTCGGATCGTCGCCGATCGGACGATCGCCATGGTTCGAGATCGGTCGTGGCCGATCGAGATCAGGGCTTGGATCGATCGCAACCATCGGATCGTCAGCGATCTCGGACCGATCGCATCGGTCTAGAATCGGTCATGGCCGATCGGGATGAGGGCTTGGATCGATCGCAACCGTCGGATCGTCGCCGATCGGACCGATCGCCACGGTCCAAGATCGGTCGTGGCCGATCGGGATCACGGCTTGGATCGATCGCAACCGTCAGATTGTCGCCTATCGGATCGATCGCGATGGTCTGAGATCATTGATCGCCGACTGGGATCGATCAGGGCTTCAATCGATGGCAACCGTCGGATCGACGCTGATCGATGCGATCGCCACAGTCCGAGATCGGTCATGGACGATCGGGATCAGGGCTTGGATCGATCACAACCGTCGAATCATCGCCGATCGGACCGATCGCCACGGTCCGAGATCAGTCATGGCCGATCAGGATCAGGGCTTGGATCGATTGCAACTGTCGGATCGCCAGCGATCTTGGACCGATCGCAACGGTACGGGTTCGGTCGTGGCCGATCGGGATCAGGGTTTGGATCGATCGCAACCGTCAGATCGTTGCCGATCGGACCGATCGCCACGGTCCGAGATCGGTCGTGGCCGATCAGGATCACGGCTTGGATCGATCGCAACCATCGGATCTTCGCCGATCTCGGACGGATTGCAACGGTCCGAGATAGGTCGTGGCCGATCGGGATCACAGCTTGAATCGATCGCAACCGTCGGATCATCGCCGATCGGACCGATCGCCACGGTCCGAGATCAGTCGTGGCCAATCGGGATGAGGGCTTGGATTGATCGCAACTATCGGATCATCGCCGATCGGACCGATTGCCATGGTCCGAGATCGGTCGTGGCCGATCGGGACCATGGCTTTGATCGATGGCAACCGTCGGATCGTCGCCGATCTCGGACGGATTGCAACAGTCCGAGATAGGTCATGGCCGATCGGGATCACGGCTTGGATCGATCGCAACCATCGGATTGTCGCCGATCGACCGATCGCCACGGTCTGAGATCAGTCATGGCCGATCGGGATAGGGCTTGGATCGATCGCAACCGTCGGATCGTCGCTGATCGGACCGATTGCCATGGTCCGAGATCAGTCGTGGCCGATCAGGATCATGGCTTTGATCGATCACAACCGTCGGATCGTCGCCGATCTCGGACGGATTGCAACGGTCCGAGATAGGTCATGGCCGATCGGGATCACGGCTTGGATCGATCGCAACTATCGGATCGTCGCCGATCGGACTGATCGCCACGGTCCGAGATCAGTCGTGGCCGATCGGGATCAGGGCTTGGATCGATCGCAACCGTCGGATCGTCGCCGATCAGACCGATTGCCATGGTCCGAGATCGGTCGTGGCCGATCGGGATCATGGCTTCGATCGATGGCAACCGTCGGATCGTCGCCGATCTCGGACGGATTGCAACGGTCCGAGATAGGTCGTGGCCGATCGGGATCACGGCTTGGATCGATCGCAACCGTCAGATCGTCGCCGATCGGACCGATCGCCACGGTCCGAGATCAGTCATGGCCGATCGGGATCAGGGCTTGGATCGATCGCAACCGTCAGATCGTCGCCGATCGGACCGATTGCCACGGTCCGAGATCGGTCGTGGCCGATCGGGATCATGGCTTCGATCGATCGCAACCGTCGGATCGTCGCCGATCTCGGACGGATTGCAACGGTCTGAGATAGGTCGTGGCCGATCGGGATCACGGCTTGGATCGATCGCAACCATCGGATTGTCCCCGATCGGACCGATCGCCACGGTCCGAGATCAGTCGTGGCCGATCGGGATCAGGGCTTGGATCGATCGCAATCGTCGGATCATCGCCGATCGGACCGATTGCCACGGTCCGAGATCGGTCATGGCCGATCGGGATCATGGCTTCGATCGATCACAACCGTCAGATCGTCGCCGATCTCGGACGGATTGCAACGGTCCGAGATAGGTCGTGGCCGATCGGGATCACGGCTTGGATCGATCGCAACCGTCGGATCATCCCCGATCGGACCGATCACCACGGTCTAAGATCAGTCGTGGCCGATCGGGATCAGGGCTTGGATCGATCGCAACCGTCGGATCGTCACCGATCGGACCGATTGCCACGGTCCGAGATCGGTCGTGGCCGATCGGGATCATGGCTTCGATCGATCGCAACCGTCGGATCGTCGCCGATCTCGGACGGATTGCAACGGTCCGAGATAGGTCGTGGCCGATCGGGATCACGGCTTGGATCGATCGCAACCATCGGATCGTCGCCGACTGGGATCGATCATGGCTTGGATCGATCGCAACCATCGGATCACTTATAATTACTCAAAAAAAAGTTATGAAAAAGTTTAAAAAAATATTAAAAATTTATTGCGATGCCGTAGCGATGCATTTTAGAAGAAAAATTAAACAAATATTGCGACGCAATGTATGCATCGCAATTATTTTAGTAAATATAATTTTTATCAGTATTAATAAAGAAAAAAATATAATATTGCGACGCATAATTTGTGTTGCAATGGTTTTTAAATAAATATATCTAATTAAAATATTAAAAAATTATTGACGGAATAAAGCATCGCAATTATTATCATAAATTATAAATATTATCATTAATAAATATTTAAAAAATTTGCGACACCGTCGCGATGCATTTTAGGAAAAAAATAAACAAATATTGCGACGCAATGTATGCGTCGCAATTATTTTTTGTAAATATAATTTTTTTCAGTATTAATAAATAAAATAAATATAATATTACGACGCATAAGTTGCGTCGCAATGTTTTTTTAAAAAAATATATGTAATTAAAAAGTTTATAAAATATATTGCGATGCAATTTTTCGTCGCAATTATTAACATTAATTAAAATATATCATTTATAAATACTTAAAAATTATTGCGACGCCGTAGCGATGCATTTTAGAAAAAAAAAAAAAATATTGCGACGAAATATATGCGTTGCAATTATTTTAAGTAAATATGATTTTTATCAGTATTAATTAATTAAAGGAAAAAAATATTGCGACGCATATTTGCATCGCAATGTTTTTAAAATACATATATCTAATTAAAAATATTAAAAAATTATTGCGACACAATTTTGTGTCGCAATTATTATCATAAATTAGAAATATTATCATTTATAAATATTTAAAAATTATTGCGATGCACTCCTTGCATCGCAATTATTGTAATAAGTTATTATTTTAATCAATTAAAAATATAGAAAAAATATTGCGACGCCTTAGCGACGCAAATCCTAGAAAATAAAAATAAATTTCCCGTCGGACATTGGCGCCAAGTTAGCGACGCATTAGCGACGCAATTATTTGAGTCGCTATTTTTTTATAAAATTATAATAAAACAAGATTAACGATGGATTAGCGATGCATTATTGCGTCGCTAATACATAATAAATTTTAAAAAAAATATTACGACCATATAGCGACGCAAATTATTGCGTCGCTAATAACTTATATATAAGCCAGCCTTCTCTTCTTCTTCTTTCCCGTCTTGACCTAGCCGCCGCCATGCTCTTAAAATTTTCGGCTCCCACCTCGCTGCTCCGGCGCCTCCCCTCTGGTGCTTCGGCTCCCCAGCGTTCTCCTCTGACTCCGCAGTCTTCTCTCGACCAAGGTAAGCCCCCACACTCTCTAAAAAAAAATTTTTTTAATAATTTCCCTCCGGCCACGGCCAAGACCGTGGCCGTCTTCTCCGGCCACGGCCGCTATGGCCAGGCCACTGTCACAAAAAAAAAAAAAAATTTCTTAACGGGGGGGAGGGAAACCCCCCCCCCCCCCCCCCCTTTTTTTCTTGTTCGGCCACGGCCGCTGCCGTGGCCATCTTCTCCGGCCACGGCCGCTGCCGTGGCCGTCTTCTCCGGCCACGGCCGCTGCCAGAAAAAAAAATTTTCTTAACAGGGGGGGGGGAACCACCCCGCCCCCCCCCCCCCTTTTTTTCTTGTCCGGCCACGGCCGTGGCCGCGGCCGGACAAGGCGGCCACGGCCGCTGCCGTGGCCGGCAGTGGCCTGGCCACGGTGGCCAGGCCACTGTCACAAAAAAAAAAAAATTCTTAACAGGGGGGGGGGAGAACCCCCCCGCCCCCCGCCCCCTTTTTTTCTTGTCCGGCCACGGCGGACAAGGCGGCCACGGCCGCTGCCGTGGCCGGCAGTGGCCTGGCCACGGTGGCCAGGCCACTGTCACAAAAAAAAAAAATTTCTTAACGGGGGGAACCCCCCCCCCCTTTTTTTTCTTGTTCGGCCACGGCCGTGGCCGCGGCCAACAAGGCGGCCACGGCCGCTGCCATGGCCGTCTTCTCCGGCCACGGCCGCTGTCGTGGCCGGCAGTGGCCTGGCCACCGTGGCCAGGCCACTGTCACAAAAAAAAAAATTCTTAACAAGGCGGGGGGAAGCCCCCCCCCCCCCCCCCCCCCTTTTTTTCTTGTTCGGCCACGGTCGTGGCCGCGGCCGGACAAGGCGGCCACGGCCGCTGCCATGGCCGGCAGTGGCCTGGCCACCGTGGCCAGGCCACTGTCACAAAAAAAAAAAATTTCTTAACATGGGCGGGGCATGGGGGGGGGGGGGGGGGGAACCCCGCCGCCCCCCCCCCCCCCCCCCTTTTTTCTTGTCCGGCCACGGCCGGACAAGGCGGCCACGGCCGCTGCCGTAGCCGTCTTCTCCGGCCACGGCCGCTGCCGTGGTCGCCTGTGGCCTGACCACCCTGTTAAAAATTAAAAAAAAATTTTGGTAACAGGGCCCCCCCTTTTGTCTTCTCCGGCCACGGCCACGGTGGCCAAGCCGCAGTCCAAAAAAAAAAAATTAGTTAGGGGGGGCCACGGAGCTGTTTGGATAGACTGATTGTTATGTCTTGATTATGCAATAATATTTGTAATGCTAGATAGAAAGTCTAGTTGTATTATTATTTAATTTGCATAAGGTTTATGCAATAATTAATTTAAGCAGAATGTTTATGCAATAATATTTGTGCATTTGTACTTATTTACATTTGTTATGTCTTGATTATTTATATTCTGCTGCAAACTGAATGATGCATTAAATTATGTAATGCTAAATAAAAAGTATTGTTGTAATATTATTTAATTTCCAGCAATAAATTAGTAGTTTCAATGATTTACATTTTAGTCTTCACAAACATTTGTATTTGACACAATAATCTTAAAAAGTTAGTGATTACATGTATAATTCATAATAATCTTAAAAAGTTAGTGATTACATGTATAATTCACAAGAAGTTAAGAATAACAAGCATAAGTTCGATTGTCTTCGGACTTCCATAATCACAGCACTATAACCATTAGACCCGTTTGAGAATTTGTAAGCCTTAGTCTTGCAAATTCTCAAATTCTCCTGGTGGACAGTTTGGGAATATTTCTTGCGATATGTTAGTCTGCTATTAATCATCGTTGGATGAGATTTTGGTTTGTATTATATAGTCAATCATTAATCGTAATTTAATTGTGTGAATCTTTAGTATTTTCAGTACGACGAGCAGAGGTAGATCTACCGACGACAGACGGAGTGAGCAGGGACGTAGCCCTGCTACATCAGATCACATGAGCGTCGGAGATGGAGAGTTTGGATCCCAGCAGTGGCGCAGCCTTCGATCTCTCCAGCAGTATTACCATCCAGCCGATCAGCACATACCTCCGAGAGTTCTTCCACCATCGGCCGCACTGTACTTCGACTTGATGCTCAGGGAATGTAAGTATATACTAATTAAAAATATATGTTTATGTTTTTAAGTCAATTACTTATAAACATGCATTTTTTTAACAGATTCATTGAGCAGCATCATGTATCCAGCCACATCAGCGCCGTATTTCAGAGGCGTGCAGATCCCAGTGGCTACGATTGGCGCCACGTATCTCCAGCCACGAGGGAGTTTTATTTTTCTGAGTTTCAGGTAAACTTATTAAATACAATTTATCAGTGATATAAAATTTCTTAAACTTAATAAATTCAGAAACTAACTATTTATTTTAATGCAGAAAAAGTTTACGTGGGATCCTGCCAGCCATGATGCCATTAGGGCAGCATGGGAGGCTCTGACGCGACGCCGATACTCCGACATGCTTCATCGTTGGAGGTCATCGGGTCAGCGTCCTGCGCACGTGCCAGAGGGTATTTGGCACGAGTGGCAGCAGGCCTGGCAGTCCGATGGCTGGCGCAGGAGGTCCGCATCAGCCAGCACGAACCGCCGATCTGAGAAGGGCGGTCCTGGCACGGGTCTCTCCGCCATACTTCGGGCTCCATTTCGATTCAGGAGCACAGACGGCGTATGGTAAGAAAACATAAATATTTTAATTACTATTTTAGTTATTTACAAATATTTGTATTAATATCTTTTTTTTTGTTATAGTCTGAGCAGGAGGGCGGAGATCCTGGTGAGTTCATCTATTCAGGGCGACACACACCAGGAGGGACGGTTCCTGGGTCGACACGCGATCACGGGAGGTTGCGGTAAGAAATTAGATTTATGTAGTATCTGTTTAATTTCTAAAATTTTATTTCGAGAAATTTATTAACTCATTTATTATTGATTTCATAATTTCAAGACACGAGTCGAGGAGCTTCGCTCCCAGGCATCGCAGGTCGACTCTACTGATGGGGAGACGCCCGTCGAACTCTCAGCAGAGGAGAGTCGGCGTGTGTTTTTGGAGGCTGTTGGTGCCCAGCCACGAGACCGCAGGGTCTATGGTCTGGGCACTAGAGCTTCTACATATTTTCCCCATCAGGCCTCCAGCTCGCGAGCTTCTGGTGATATTCCTTCCGAGCGTTTACACGACCTTCGCAGATCTATTGCAGAGGAGGTTCGCCAGGAGGTCGTGCAGGATTTTGAGGATCGTATGCGAGGCCGGGATCAGGAGATTGCAGACATGCGAGATGAGATGCATTATTTGCGGGATATAGTTAGCCGCTTGTCGCAGAGTCTTCAGCCTCCACAGCCTCCACGTGATCGCCCAGATTCTTGATGTATTTTTTTTTTCTTTTTTTATGTTGTAAAAACTTCAAAATTTTAATATATGAATTATTTTTAGAAATTTATTATTGTTTGGATTGAGTGAAAAATGTTTCTATCAATATTTAGATTTAACAAAATTGTATTAACCGTTTTAATTTTTAATCTTTTATATTTTTAAAAAATTTAATTTGCAACGCATTAGCGATTGAAATTGCATCGCTAATATTTTTAAAATATTATTATTAAATATTACGACGCAATGACCTGGCATCGCAATAATTTAAAAATAAATTTAATAGCGACGCATTAGCGACTAAAATTGCATCGCTATTATATCTAAAATATTTTAATAAATATTGCGACGCAATGACCTTGCGTCGCAATATTTTAAAAAAATTTTTATTTGCGACGCATTAACGACTCAAATTGCGTCGCTATTATACCAAAAATATTATTATTAAATATTGCGACGCAGCTAGGTGCGTCGCAATATTACGACGTAATTTAGTGCGTCGCAATATTTAATAATAATTTTAAATATTAAAAATTATTTTTAAATTTAGCGACGCATTTGGATGCGTCGCAATATTGCGACGCAATGTTGCATCGCAGAGAGTCGCAATATTGCGACGCAATTGCGACAAATGTGTATTGCGACGAACATCTGAGCGACGCCGTCATTGCGTCGCTATTGCGTCGCAATAGCATGTTTAGCGACGCAATTGCGATGCATTTGGGCGTCGCAATATTTTATTTTTCTTGTAGTGTAAAAGTTACCAAGGTCATAAGAGAACAAATCTTAACCTTTGCATTTTAGGGATATCAAATACATTAAGTTGGTCTACTTTCCAAGTCTTCTCTCTTTTACGTGGAACTAGGATTGGACAAAGCATACCAAAAATTAGTGAGGATAGAATTTGAACCAAGTTTATTAATGTCCAACTTCAATGACTTTACATACCAAACTAGTTGATACCCTCCTTTCAATTAGTAATTACTGATTGTAGATCTATTTAATTAAACAAAGGTACCTACTAGTTCAGCTGATAAAGTTATTTGGAATAGGTAATGATAACCTAGGTTAGAGTTCCACCTTAACTTAACTTCTGATCAGATTTTCTTCTATCCCAATTTTATAAAAAAGGTCTATCTAATTGAAAATAATCGGCAAAATTTTCTCTCATCCAAATTCTTAAAAGTAAAGAAAAGCTCATGTAATTACACATGCTAGAAATTCTTAAGATTTTATTAATCATTTAAATATCTTTACAAACTATTTAAATAATTATTAATATATAAAGACACTTTTTTTTTGGTGTTGTAGTTGGATCGTTGATAAAAAAAATAATATCTCATTTATCATTCTATATAAATGAGAAAAAAATATAAATCAAACAAGATCAATAATGGATGCTCCGAGAGTGAGATCCTTTTCTTAAACATCATCAGTAATGTAAGAAGCATGCTAACTTCGCAGAGGCAAGCCCTTCGGCCATGATGGTAGGGCCACCACCAAGGAGGACATGGCTGTGTAGGATGCCGACTATATCAATAATGATCAGTATGTCCTCTATATCATGTACGATATAGATGTTTAATAATATATAAAAAAATAAATAAGATTTTTATCATTACTTCTAAAGAAAAGAGGTCTTGAATATGAGATGAATTTAATTTAACAAGAGACATAGAATAGGATTGATTTGATGGCTACAACCCTTGACTCGACCCAACCCGATCTGGATTCGAATCGAATCCATATTTTATGGATTGGGACTGGGTTATACATGGACCTGACCTGACCTGAATGGCCCATTGGGTTAAGAGATTTGATTATGAATCTGACCTGATTTTTTATTGGATTGGGTTTGGGTTCAATATCAAGACTTAGCCAAGGAACCATGTCAAGTTGGGATGAAGCATAACCCAGTCTCACCCTACACATTTGCAACCTAGGTCCAAGTGTGAGAAGGAAGAAATTGGTGAGCAAGCGACAGAAGCTTTGAAATTTTGATTTGTCATAAGATCTTTAACTATTAGAATTTGATCTAAGGGCTCAAAAACTATATATATATATATATATATATATATATATATATATATATATATAATCATTTGAAAAAGTATTTAATGAGAGATATTTTTTAAAGAAGATATTAGTTGGAAGAACTATCAAGATTTTATTAACCATTTAAATTCCTTCATAAATTATTTAAATAATTTATTAATATATAAAGTCACTATTTTTTATGCTGTTTTAGTTGGATCATTGAAAAAAAAGCAGTATCTCATTTACCATTTTACATAAATAAGAAAAAATCTAAATCAAATAAGATTATAGACATTATTTTACCGATTGATGAGTTTATAACCATTAATTTATCTAATCTAAGATGAATTATGTGCTTGTACATGCTGAATATATTAGTAAAGTAACTACAAAAGAATAAGTTCTTTGTATCTAGGCTTCTTGTTAAGTGTACTTTTTCATGAATCAGTGAAGACTAAGAAGGCTTGATGACAGTGACAAGTGAAATTTAGATTTTGGAGATGACCATCAACACTAAAATATATGTCATTAATGAATTATGAATGTTAGAATAGGGTTCATGAAGCCCTAGTGACGGCTAATTGCATTGCTTGAATTTAATTAAGTCCTAATAAGCAAAGAAACAGAAAAAAATTTATTAAAAAATTTACGAGGGATTTTTTGAGGTTTTTTTTTTCATCAAAAAAATTTACTAAGGACTCGTTAATGAAAAACAAATCCCTCACAAAATTAATTTTCGAAAGATTTTTTTATCTTTTTTTTACAAAGAAATTATTTATTATAAAAATATCCCTCGCAAAATCCCTCACAAAATCATCAAAAATCCCTCGCAACATCCCTCATAAATTAATTTTGCAAGGGATTTTCTGAGGGATTTATTTTTCATTAATGAGTTATTAATAAAATTTTTTGATAAAAAAATAACTCGAAATATCCCTTGGAAATTAATATTGTGAGGGATTTTCTGATAAAAAATTCCCTCGAAAAATTCCTCGCAAAAACATCAAAAAATTTCGATAAAAAATCCCACAGAAAATCCCTTAAAAATTAATTTTGCGAGGGATTTTCCGAGGGATTATTTTCATCAAAAAATTTTATTAATAACTCAATGAAAAAAAAATCCCTCAAAAATTCCTCACAAAATTAATTTTCAAGGAATTTTTTGAGGGATTTTTTTATCAGAATTTTTTTTATAAAGAACCCGTTTATGTTAGAAATATCCTCGAAAAATCCCTCACAATATCATCAAAATATCATAAACGAGTTCTTTGATAAAAAATTTATGATAAAAAAATCCCTCGCAAAATCCCTCAGAAATTAATTTTGCGAGGGAATTTCTGAGGGATTGTTTTCATCAAAAAAAAATATTAATAACTCATTAATGAATAAAAATCCCTCGAAAAATCCCTCGCAAAATTATTTTTTTTATCAGAAATTTTTTTACAAAGAACCCATTTATGTTAAAATATCCATCGAAAAATCTCTCGCAAAATTATTAAAAAATTCCTCGCAAAATCCCTTGGAAATTAATTTTGCAAGGGATTTTTGAGGGATTATTTTCATCAAAAAATTATTAATAGATCATTAATGAAAAAAAAAATTCCTTGGAAAATCCCTTGCAAAATTAATTTCCGAGGGATTTTTCGAGGGATACTTTTATCAGAAATTTTTTTACAAAGAACCTGTTTATGTTAGAAATATTCCTCAAAAAATCCCTCGTAAAATCATTAAAAAATCCATCGCAAAATCCCTCAAAAATTAATTTTACAAGGGAATTTTTGAGGGATTGTTTTCATCAAAAAAATTTATTAATAACTTATTAATGAAAAATAAATCCCTCGAAAAATCTCTCGCAAATTTAATTTTCGAGGGATTTTCTGAGGGATTTTTTATCAGAAATTTTTTTACAAAGAACTCGCTTAGGTTAGAAATATCCCTCAGAAAATCCCTTGCAAATACATCAAAAAATCCCTCGCAAAATCCCTCATAAATTTATTTTGTGAGAAAATTTCTAAGGGATTGTTTTCATCAAAAAAATTTATTAATAAATCATTAATGAAAAAAAAATACCTCAAAAAATCCGTTGGAAAATTAATTTCTGAGGGATTTTCTGAGAGATTTTTTTATCAAAATTTTTTTACAAAGAACTCGTTTATGTTAGAAATATCCCTCGAAAAATTCCGAACAAAATCATTAAAAAATCCCTCGCTAAATCCTTCGAAAATTAATTTTGCGAGGGATTTTCTAAGGGATTGTTTTCATCAAAAAAATTTATTAATAACTCATTAATGAAAAAAATACCTCAAAAAATCCCTCACAAAATTAATTTTTGAGGTATTTTTCGAGAGATACTTTTATCAGAAATTTTTTTACAAAGAACCCGTTTATGTTAGAAATATCCCTCAGAAAATCCCTTGCAAAATCATCAAAAAAATCCCTCACAAAATCCCTTAGAAATTAATTTTGCGAGGAAATTTCCGAGGGATTGTTTTCATCAAAAAATTTTATTAATAACTCATTAATAAAAAACAAATTCCTCAAAAAATTCTTCACAAAATTAATTTTGAAGAATTTTTCAAGGGATATTTTTATCAGAAATTTTTTTACAAAGAACCCGTTTATGTTAGAAATATCCCTCGAAAAATCCCTTGCAAAATCATTAAAAAAATCCCTCACAAAATCCCTCAGAAATTAATTTTGCAAAGGATTTTCGAGGGATTGTTTTCATAAAAATTTTTATTAATAACTCATTAATGAAAAAAATTCCTCAGAAAATCCCTCGCAAAATTAATTTCTGAGGAATTTTTTGAGGGATACTTTTATCAAAAATTTTTTTACAAAGAACCCGTTTATGTTAGAAATATCCCTCGAAAAATTTCTCGCAAAATCATTAAAAAATCCGTCACAAAATCCCTCGGAAATTAATTTTGCAAGGAATTTTTGAGGATTGTTTCCATCAAAAAATTTTATTAATAACTCATTAATGAAAAACAAATCCCTTGAAAAATCCCTCGCAAATTTAATTTTCGATGGATTTTTCGAGGGATTTTTTTATCAAAAATTTTTTTTTACAAAGAACTCGTTTATGTTAGAAATATCCCTCGGAAAATCCCTTGCAAAATCATCAAAAATCCCTCGCAAAATCCATCGAAAATTAATTTTGCATGGGAATTTCCGAGGGATTGTTTTCATCAAAAAATTTATTAATAACTCATTAATGAAAAAAAATTCCTCGAAAAATCCCTTGCTAAATTAATTTCTGAGGGATTTTTTAAGGGATTTTTTTATCGAAATTTTTTTACAAAGAACCCATTATGTTAGAAATATTCCTCAGAAAATCCCTTGCAAAATTAATTTTGCGACAGATTTTGCGAGAAAATATTTTTTGTCGAAAAATTTTATAGTTTATATTTTTTTTGAAAAATCCCTCGGAATTGCAAGGGATTTTTTCCCTCGGTAAAATCCCTAAATCACACTTTTCTAGTAATATAATAACTATATGTCATTCAAAGTCAATAACTTTAATACAAGCCATAATTATGAGTTTTGGGCTATATGCCTATCATACATAAATCGGGTTACAATAAAATGTTGGATCTTAATTGACTCTCATAGAAACTCCAACTACTCCAAATTCCATTCTTCAGTCTTGTGGCTCTGAAAAATATTGTGAGATTTAAATGAGCTCACACTCAATAAGTAAGCCTACTATAATATAATATAATCATTTCAAGATTTTATCAAATCAGATTTGCATGTAAAACACATATAAAGCTTCCAAATTCAAATACATTTTGCTATGTTATCAAAATATGCATATCGTATGCTCAAAGTAATTTTGAAGCTTAGTCATGCAATAATTCTGAAATATGTAATGCAATCAACCCACTGTATTTATATAATTACTAATTTTTATTTATGTCCTACGGTCCTACACCATATCCGTAAACACCCCATTGGTGTATCACTCTTAAATATCCCCTAAAAGGAAGGGTCCTGGTACTAGCATCATGCTATATCATAAGCAGTCACAGCACACCCTACATATGTGTATCCTCTACATATTCCCTATGTGGATGTGGGTCCCATGTTTCTTGGCATATCACATCATTTTATGTTATGGAGAACCGTGGCAACACATAATAGCTATTCTCAAGTATCATATTTATGCTTTGCATGCAACATATCATGCATTATCACAAGCATAAGCTTCTCATATATACAATGGTTTGAACATTAGTAATTGTATATAATTATATCAAATAGTACCAATTAATTTTTCAAAGTCAAAATAATCATATCCCTCATTAGTCATATATAAAAATCATTATTTTAAAAGATATAAGCAGTTGCAAATAATCAGACCAAATAGTGAATTGCATACACATGGTACTGTTTAATAATTTCAAAATAGTCAAATCAAATACTACAATTTCATTCTTTCTCATTTCATTAATTAATACAACTATAATTCCAAAATTTATTACATATTAAGTAATTTATGAAATCATAATAATTGGCTTACTTGCCTCCTAACGCTAATCAAAAATATAAATAAGCTATTTGGGCACCTGGGTACCTACAGCATCAATTTTTCAATTTTAAATCTTCAAAATCAGCAAATTAAAATATCTTCTAAACTTTACCTATTCTGATCCTAAGGCCCACTTGAGGCTTAAATATCTTCAAATATATAAGCCCAAGTGGGGAAATAAAAATACTCTTAGAAACTAGGATCAACACTGATCCAAACCCCATCTTTCTTTTATCAGATATGGCCCAATTTGGGGCCCAAAAAATCCGTCCAAAGGGATTACTGGGCTGGGCCAGACCCAGGCCCAGCCCCCTTCTTTCTCCCTTGTCTCCCCTGGTTCACCCAAACCAGGGGCCGAAACAGGGGAGAAGTGGCCAGCGGCATAGGGCCGCCGCCGGCCCCTTTCAGGGTTTACCTAGCCGCCGGCGACTGGCCCAATGTCGTCCCGACGGCGGCCTCTCCCTCTCTCTTCTCTTTCTTTTTTCCCTTCTTTCTCTGTTCTCCTGCATCACCTCCTCCTTGGACAGCGATATGGCCGACCAAGGAAGGCTAGCTGGACCCCACCCCGAGTCCGGCCAGGCGGCAAGCCTGCCGCCAGGCCTGAACTCGTGTGGGAGCTAGTTCGGCTCCCACTACAGAGGAGGACCACAGCGTGGCCCCTCCTCCTCCACTCCGGCCAACTGTCGGGCAGTGCCGGCTCCCCCAAGCTCTCTCTCTCTCTCTCCAAAAATCTTAACCCTTATCGAGATACTGGACTCACCTGGTCATCAGCGATGCAACAAAGATGAGCGAAGGCGAAGGGCGACAGGGTGAAGAAGGCGCCAGCCCCCCTCTTATAGCGGCGAGGGGAGGGCCAATCCTCCCTTGTGCTCATGTGAAGAGGGGGAGTTGACATGCCCCCCTTCTTGATCAGTGGAAGCAGGTGAATCACTCGCGTTTTGCATGCGGATGGCGCTGCAGGGGAAACAAGGGTTTCACAGTAGGTGCCATATTATTGAAGAGATGTGTGATGCAATACAC
Organism: Calamus simplicifolius; assembly: GCA_900491605.1. Classification (NCBI taxonomy): domain Eukaryota; kingdom Viridiplantae; phylum Streptophyta; class Magnoliopsida; order Arecales; family Arecaceae; genus Calamus; species Calamus simplicifolius. The sequence goes on along the minus strand of UESW01004708.1, from coordinate 155,883 downwards.
ATATGATTGCAAAGACTATGCAGCAAATTTTGATAGAGCATTGTGTTAAGGTAAGCCAATGAAACATACCAATGAGATAACATTTCATAAAGTATGCCTATAAGACATTAACATTTCAAAATGTGATGTTATAGCTCTCCTTTTATTGGCAGCATCATTATGAGATAATAGCTTCATTGACCTATTCATTGGAAGGTTGATTAAGATCCGGTCTTGCCATCCTTATTTTGAATATTTTTTATGCACTTACAATCAAGATTTTAAACTTTATAGGATGAAAATATTCCTATTTTTGAGTAGAACAGAATGCGCTGTCGTTCTGCTTTATTCCAATACTTGACAGAAAATGTTCGAAAACATATTGACAAGAATACTGAGGTGATGATGGGATAGCTCTCTTCCACTGCTTGGGACAGCAATCAATCCTAACATCCCACAGAATGTTTCCCCGAAATCTAAAATCATGCTTTCAAGTATAATTAGGCCATGAATGTAGCTTTTGCCAAGTGCTTAAAACTGACACAAGTAACTCCAGCATTTCTTTCTCCTTTCTTTAAAAACAAACAAAAAAAAAAAAAATGGCGTGATGACCATCCGAAAGATTAGTTCGGATCTCGTAAAGGAATAATTTTGATCATTGATGACTCATGAGGCCGGATAGGCTTTGCCTGAAAACAAAACAATCTGCGCTCGGGTTTGACAGGTGGGACCTAGAGACCATATTCTATGTTTAACATGGAAGATAGCAGTCCAAGTGCATCCCACGCTTCAGTAACAAGACATATCCGGCCGCAGCCATGGTATCAATAGGTGATAGTGGTGAGGAAAGAAATTTTTTCTTAGAAGGTCAAATTATATTAAACTTTTCTCTTAGAGGAGCTAAAAACTGATCCTACCACTTTGTTTTACCTAAAATATATTTTTATTAACGTGTTATTAAAGTATTGTACAAGTAAAAACCAACCAACTATAGAATACCATATTGAATCAAATTATATATATATAATATAAATTTTGATTGGACATAAAACTATTTTTTTAATTAGTATAAGCCTGAATTTATTACATCATTTCTATTATATTATAATATTTAAACTTTTATTATGAGTCGGTTTTAAGAAAATAAAAAGTTTTTTTAACATCTCTTAGTATTATTAAGAGGAATAATAAAATTTTGGAGGGGCCTTTGCCTCTGATAGGTGAGCACTTGATCTCACACTCCTTAGTTACCAATGTTATCATGCTTTTCTCCATGGATTTAGGTGTGTATGTGTTATATCTCAGATTTGATCGCTCTTTTCATCCTTAAATTTATACATGTCTCAAAGTTACCTTATTTTTTTTCATCATTAGGATCCATAATCCATGTGCATCAAAAGGCGAAAAGGATGACTAAATATATAGACTTGATTATATACGAGTGTAAGCAAGTTTATCTCTCTTTCTATTTATATGTATGTATACACATACATACATTATATACATATGGGTTCAGTTACTATGCTTTTTTAATGTTTTTTTTAGAAATCAGACTTTAATCTCACCCACTTAAGGCCACCATTCAATACATTGAATCTTTTACCTAATGTCCTTATGCTTTTCGACTTTCTATTATTTATGATACCATTTACATACAACCAAAAGTATGGTAGAAAATGTATACACACACATATGTACATGCATGCATCCACACCCTCGTATATATTCTATACATTGGACTAATCCTCTCATGGTGGTAAAAAAAATGGCTAGAATGTTGTATTATTGACATCCCATAAGTTGGATTAGTTAAAATTAATAAAATAACCGATGAGTTATCCAATCAATCAATTTATACATCCATGCTAGAGTGATACATTAGCTATTCTATTAATTATAACTAACTTCATGTAATGAAATGCTAGAAATGTAATATTCTTAAAACATATGAAACTAAATTGTAACACCAAAAAGTTTGAGGAACAAAATAATTTTGAATAAAAAATTGACGATCAAAAATATATTTTCATCAAAAATATATTTATATACATGAGCTAACATAAAAATTTTGAGGGCGAGCAATAAATTCAGGAGTATGAATGTATTTCAATATTTTTAAATATTAAATTATAACAAATCATATTAATATATGCTGAGTCGAATACATTTTATATGGATCAAAGAATTCAAATATAATGTTTGGACTAGCTTTCTTCAATAAAATTATTTATTATTTTGAATGATATATCTGATGGTCTGCTTATAATTAATTACATGGGAAACGCATCATCATTGCCTCCCTTCTCTTTCCCATAATGCAAGCTATTATATCACTGAATGTATTATAGAGAGGCCTGCCCTTTACGCATCAAAAGCTAGGCTGCAAATGCATGGGAACTAATATATATTTTCTATGCATGCACTTTTTCTATCATACTTTTTAAATATTGTATATCAGTGTTGTAATGTAAGTAAAAAATAAAAAATAAAAATATAAGAAAGTGATCTGAAGGTTTTTGACATTTTGAACAAAATGGAATTAAAGTTCAGTTGCTCAAAAATTATATATATATAAAGCATCCCACCTGAACTTTCATGACATAGAAACTTAATCATGACAACTCAAGTGGCACAAACAAGTGCAAGATACTCACAACTCACCTTCACGGGTCCCGGCCAGAAAGGAAGCGAACATTTTTGGGAATAATATTCAGGTATGCAGTTTAATTACCTTGGTGCATCTAGATCATTGGAGAATAAGCAAAGTGACCCTCTTCTTTATTCTACATGCATGAAAAGGACGCCAACCTTTGTATCTTCTCCTCCCCTCCTCCCACACTCAGAGATAATATCATTATTGTAGGGGATGAGAAACAGAAAGATAAAGCTTCAGTGACGATGCAAAGCTGATTAATGGCTGAAGAATAAGTAACAGAAGAACAATCTCTTTAGCTGGTAATAGATCCATGCTCTAGTTCCTGCACCTACCAAATCATGCAAAGGCTTTGATAGAAGAGAATATATTTGCATGTGAAAAAAGAAGCCATGCATATTCTCATATAAGCTCTAGACATTTAATTAATATAGAGAACACGGTCCCCCCACGAGCACTCTTATCATCAACCCTTTTGCCACTCTATATAAGTAATCGTCCACCAAGAAGAGCAACCATGCCACCAAGTGGAATTGAAAGCTTATAGCGAGGAAATGGGGCTTAGCAGGAAGCGTAGGTGTTTCAATGTCAAATTGGTCATGCCCTTCTGTGGGGCGCCACCCAAGGTCAGGTCTACTTCACCCCCTCCTGCTTCACCTGGATACCTTAATGAAGATGACTACGTTCTTCCTTCATCCAAGCCAAAGGCGACCACCCTAAGGGAGAAGGAGACGACCACCCTAAGGGAGAAGGAGGGAGGTGTTGATGGGGCCAATGACGGGTTCAGCGAAGTGGACATAAAGGCTGCAAGTTATATCTCCATAGTTCAGCAGCGATTTAAACTCGAATGAGACGATGATGACTGGAGGGAAAAGCACTAGTTGATGCTAAGAAGGTCGAACAAGACTGTGGTCATATATATATATATGTTAACTCTTCCTGTCTGTAGCTTTCTTGTAATTACCCTACATATAACGTTACCCTACGTATGATGAAAAAAAATTAGTGATGTTTCTATTTGATAGAAGTGCACGTGTTAGTAGATGACTAATAGAACAAAGTAGAAGGCACCCTCCCTCTCGGAGAGACAGCTCCCTTGTCACGTATTCGAACCAACGTCTAGCCTAATCCAGAATGGTTTCAATGCAAGACCTACCACGATTTCAATGCTAGACCGACGTCAGTTTAAGACGTGACAGCCCTCACCGGCGAACCATTTCTTGGATGAGTTTGGAGACATGGCTGGAATCCAGGTTGGATATATAGCAAAGCCCAAAGCCTATCAGACCCTTCTGTATTATTGAGACTGAACTCTACATTTAATACCTGCTTATTTTTCTGTTGTGTGTGTGTGTGTGTGTGTGTTTGTTTTTTTTTTTTGTTTTTCCCTGGTGTGTGCAGATGTATTGGAAAGCAATCAACCAAGGTTCGATATTATATTTATATCTTATTTTCATAAGAAAAATAAATAAAAAATATCTTTTCGCTTGGTATTTGTTCTTCGTTTTTCTTTTTTGGAAAATTTCAATATCAATTAGGTGTAAACAACACAACATTGCATATGATGGTTTCATGTTTACTGGCTAGGTTAGTGCTGTGACGTCTTTCATGATGATATAGTTAGATAGCCGAATCAATTTATGAACCAAATTCTTTTCTCTTAAAGTTTTTTCTTTTTCTTTTTCTTTTTTTTTTTCCATGGACAATGCTTTGAGGTCCCTGTTAAAGCGCAAGAAAAATTTCATGGATTCACATAATAAATTATAGCTTGACCAGTACTCATATATTATTGCATAAACTACTGCAAGCCACAATATTCTCCTTTATGTACTCATCAAGAGATTTTTCTTGTACAGAAAATGTAAATGTCATAAATTACCATTTTAGATTGATCATTATCGTCTGGTCTCAATTAAAATTCTACAGCGTAACTATTGTAAACTAGCAAGATTAGATCAATCAATCATGGAGTGTTCAAATTGACTATTGATAAATAATTGGAGCTGAGGAGAATATTTTTCTTTCATTATCAAAAGATTTGAATGCATGCTTCGTATTTGAAGAATCAACCATAGAGGTATCAAACAGGCCAGGCAACCCATGCATGGTACATTCCAATCTGATACGTAGTAGACTGAGCTAGGCATAGCAAAGTTGCTACATTAGTGGTGCCAAGCCCTCCTACCGAGTAGTTGTGTCGGCATAAATAACTGTTATTCAAGGATTTTCTCTTTTAATTGCTCAAAAAAATATCTATTTGCCCATAAAATGGTTAGTTTTCAATATTATTTGGAACATTTGAAGACTCTCCTAATCCTATAAATATATACCCTTCAATCCTTCTCTCTCACCCCATACCAATCTTAAGCTCTCCTAATCTTTCTATAAACTTTTCTAAGCTCTCTTGATCTCTCTGCAAGCTTTCCCTAGTTTCCCTCCAAGCTTTGTTAATCTCTTTAGTTTTTATAATATTTGGTGCTGGTAGCTAGCTCTTGCCTACCCTGTAAGATTTTTAAGCTTGATATCAACATAGAGTAATTTCCTTATTACAGCGTCAATTTTGGCATACCATAATCACAAACCGAAATTAGTGTTTCCGACCCCAATTGTTATTGGTGCATATACCTCAAGCATTAGGTCTAAGGCTAGACTCACCTCTAATGTCTGAGCTTTATCATCGAGGAGATCATCGACAAGAAGATCTGAGCTATATGTACCATCTGTAAAAAGAACTACAATTATGACTCTTCAAGGAGAACCAACTATCTGGTCGGTATGAGAAAAAGATGGAAATACTAATAGTTCCATGCAAGCCTAACTTAAATTCAGGACAAGGGATAATTAATAATTTTTATTTTTAGAAAGTCAATAAAAAGAATTATTAAAATAATTATAGGTACCAAAATGCTTATTATTTTACTAAAATATATATTTTAAAAAATAGATAAAAACCATCTTAAATCCTGCATATAAAAAAATTCTTAAAATACTACTAAATTTGAAACTTTTAGATAATTTTTTAATTATAAATAAATAAATTTTTTATTTTTAAATTTTGATGGTAGGATAGTGCACTTACCTTTTATACCTAGAGTAGTAATTTTGGATTATTATTATTATTATTATTATTATTATTATTATTATATATATATATATATATATATTACTATGCATTTTATTCATTATGACTAGGTTATGCAAAAATAAATTATTAGTTTAAAATTATTTAAATTTTTGCACCATTAATATCTCTAGTTCAACTATGCATATTGTATGTGAATATCATATGCATGACAATTTTTTTATGAAATTAGATAATATTACTAATAATAATATTGCTATTGATTTGCTCCAAAAGCACTTGCATCCCATCTTGGCTAACAATTTTTTTTAAATAAAATATGCATGTCACATCTTAAATCTACTTATATAAGATAGTTTAAATATTATTGAAGCACATATAAATAAAATTAGATGTACCATTAAATATACAACATCTTTGGGAGCTAGAAAGCAAGATTTTAAAATTTTATATATTACTTATAATAAAAATTTAATAATTTTTATTAGAGGCAAAACATAAATGAAATTCTATATATCTAATTTTACAATCTTATTTTGAATATAAAGATATTATTAATATTTTTGTTTATAATGGTCACTTCTTTAGCAAACCCCTATTAGTTTTTCACTTGGCTACTTGTAATATTATTATGAAAATTTTAAAATATTTTATGTTGCTATTAATATTTTCTTTGTATTTATTATTCTACATCTTCTCAAATTTTACAACAAACATATAATATTGCAAACTATTTTGTAGTTCATGGGAATGTAAAAGGTTTTAAAAATATAATTGGACCAATAGAATTAAAATTTAATAAATATTGATAAGAAATTTTATGTTTTCATTACTTAGTTTTAATTATGGAACCTAGATTTAAATTGGATGGTATATTAATAATATTAGAAGAAATTTACGACAATATGTTGCATATATAACACTAGTAAAATTAAAGAAAAAATTATTAATTTATTAAATAAAATGTATATGTTATATGATCAAAAAATGTAATAAAGGTAAAGGTTCATTACTTCAGGATGGGCTCCAAAGTAGCAGTGGTAGGGATAGTAATTCTTATCAATAAAAAAATTAAATATATGCACAATTTAATAAATTATCTTTTTATTTAAGTAATAATTTCATAAATTTTATAACTCAAAAACAGTGAGATAATTTTGATATTTTAGCCCCATGATGAAATATAAGAGTAAATACCCTATACTTTCCACTCCGATGTCCATAGTACGTAGCATCAAAATATATTGTTGGTATAAGAGGTGAGCTACTTGATAATAGAAGCTTGGTGAAGATACTAATCTACTTAAAGAATTGATATGATAGAGAGGATAGAGTACACGAACTAAACGAAAGATGAAAATGAAGACTTTCTTTTATATGAACAGACAAAAGAGTAAAACGAAAGATGGCATAACCTATCATGGTCTTGATCAGGGTCAAACAAAAAGAATGACCACGATGGATTGCATCGGAAGCAAGTCTCAAAAAAATTATATATTTAATTTAATTTATTTAATTTTCATAAATTTATTTTTTAATTAAAAATAGTAAAAATTAAAAAATTATCTCATAGGTTCACTCATAGTGCCTACAATCCAATGCCTAAGTTGTGACAAACCACCTACGCAATCATAAGCAAATATATACACATATAATATAATTTATTTAATTTTTATAAAATTAATTAAAAATCAAATAAAATTACTTGGCTTAATGTGTTGATATAAATAAATATTAAAAATAATTAAAAAAATAGTTGAGCTGTGCTGGTAGGCCGGCATAGCTTGCAGCACAGGCATGGCACAGCAACGACCCGGAGCGACATGGCCGTTTGTCATCCCTGATCCAACCATTGGAAAAGTCTTTGTGCATTAGGGTATTAGTGCATCTTGCGTGCATCGATCTTGGTATTTGATGTGCAGCGCGTGTGCATGCCTACCAAGGGCAAACAAATCTTTTCTGCCCTTCGTGCATGTATGCATGCATGCCATGCATCAATCATCGGATTTATCGCACTCAATGCAGCAAGACTTTTCCTCCAACCATAACAAGTCAGGCTGCTGGTAATTGGATCCAAAATGGAATCATCTATAGAAATTAAATCACAAGCCTGGGCTGTGATCCCAGAGTAGTACGGAAATAGTATGGGTCGTTGATGATCGATGAATTTGTCAAGCTGTGTGTTGCCGTATGGATCGCTAATGGAACTACAGGCTAGAAAAGCTTCACTAATTAACATCATCTATCAGAATCAAAGATCTTGCCAACAAAGTTGTTTTCGTCTAAGTCACACATCTTTAGATAAGGTTCGAGTACAGTTCCAAGAAAAGGACCTGTAACATTTTCCTGGCCCCCTGAAGAATATAAATTTAAGTGGCATTTGGACGCAGCACAAGCAATCATGAACGCGAGAAGATCAAATATTCGCAGACTGCCAGAGAAAAGAAACAACCCAGAAGAATTATACCAGGGAAGTGTTCCAGCTGGGATCTGGGAAATATATAGTTTTATAATTTAACTTTTGGAGGTTGCTACGGTGCTCTTTTTGTTATTTTTAAAGTTATTTGAATCGTTCGTTAACATAGAATTATTTATAACATTTTATCATATAAAATAATAATTTTAATTAATTAATTGATATTTCACTCATCATCTCTTCAAATCCTCAGGGGTGCTTCTATTTGGCCCGTACATTTTGCTTAGGAGCCCCTCTATTTAGATTTTTTTTTAACTCAGTAGCCTTCTAGAATTACTTACTAGCCCCCCTAAATTTAAAAAAATACCTAAACTACCCCTTTCTCCTTCCTCCCTCCCGCGCCGTTCTCACTCGGATCACCCGTCGTCCTTTTTTTTTTTCTCGATTCTCCCCTCCAAACAGCCCTCCGCCAGCCCCTCCTCCCTCCCTTGCCCCTCCCCCGCCTCCTTCACTCGGATCATCCGTCAACCTTTTTTTTTCTCTGTTCGTGCGTTGTTCGGCCCTGTGTGGCCGAACAAGTAAACTCTATTTGGTCCCACAGGGCCGAACAACGTTAACATGTTCGGCCCTGGTGGGCCGAACAGCTTTCTTCTGTTTGGCCTATCAGGCCGAACAACAATCTTCTATAATTATAATATATAGAAGATTGCTATTCAGCCCATCGGGACCGAACAACGCACGAACAAAGAAAAAAAAAGAACGATGGTGATCCGAGTGAGGGAGGCGGGGAGGGGCAGGGGAGGGGGAGAGGCTGGCGGGAGGCTGTTTGGAGGGGGAGGGAACCGAGGAAAAAAAAGAACGACCGATGATCCAAGTGAGGGAGGCAAGGGAGGGGGGAGGGGCTGGCGTGGGCGGGCGGGCGGGCGGGCGGAGGGGGGCCTGTTTGAAGGGGGGTTATTTTGGTTCAAAATTTTTAAGAATAAATATGATTTTTTTTTTAAGCGGCGTGGGGGCTCCCAAGAAAAACGTGCGGGCCAAATAGACTGGCCCAATCCTCAGCCATACTTTTGGCTCCTCCTTTCCTCGTCTTAAACAACTTCTTTTCTTCTCCTCCAGCGGGAATGCCCAACCCAGCTCTCTTTCTCTTGATGTGTCCATAATGAAGACGTGTTCAACTTGAACAGACTCCTCATTTTCCTTTTCTGAAAGCAAAGCCATATCTATTAATTGAATCAATGACACATTCCTCTCTCTCTTATCTCCATACTTCCTTTTGTAACAAAATCTTCTTTATTTTATTTTAATCACGCATACTAGCCATGCACATCACGGATTGAATCAGTTACCGTTCACTTAATCTAACGCACTAGAAATAAGTCAAATGTTGAGAAAGAATTATAAAATAAATAAGAAAAAAAAGTTTTTTTTTGTTACAAAACGAGCGATCATACAATTCTTGAATGAGTCAGTCCAGATACATCAGAAAATAAGATCTGCTGCAGAAGGATAGGACAGGGGTCGTCTGGCTTCCAAATCCATGGACCCGCATGCTGAGCAGCAAAGGCAGCCACCCAGTCCGCCGCCGAGTTGGCCTCACAATAAATATGGCGGATCTGGACAGAATCAACCTCCAGCAACATAGACCAACAGTCCCTCAGAATCGGATTTGAGGAACCATCTAAGTAGCTTTCCTTTAATAACCAAGAAATGACAGTCATAGAATCCCCCTCAATCATAATCCTGTCAGCATGGAGATCCTAACAGCAAACGAAAGATCCGCCCAAGCAGCACAGAGCTTTGACATAGGAACTGTTGAGTCCAGGGAGCCAAAGCCACCCGCCGCCAAAAGATCACCCATCGGTCCCCGAATGGTGAAAGCAGATCCAGCAGCTCTATCCCGGACACTCCCATCAAAGTTATTTTTGACATACCCTGGAGGGGGGCTCCCAAGAGACGAAAACCGTACGCTGGTCCGCTGTCGGGACAGCAGGGGAGCCCCAAGGCCAGAGGAGTCAAAATTAACATCATGAAAGGTGCGGGCACAGTCCGAAGCCAATAATCTAATCTGTCTCACAATCCTGTGAAAAAAAAACCTGTCGTCGGAGAATATGATCTGATTCCTCGACAGCCATATATAATAAGCAGTGACAGACCAAAGACCACGCTTGCTCAAAGGACCGCACCGGATGTCCTGAAAGAAAGATGATCGCGAGAAAGCCATAACCTCCAGATCCCTAGGATAGCCCATAAGAACCCAAATCCTTCTCGCTCTGGAACAGCGAAATATAGCATGGTCCACAGATTCCTCCACCTGCCTACATAGAGGACAGATCGACTGAATAGACAGACCCCTCCGAGAAAGAAGGAGGCAAGTAGGAAGGTAGTCCCAAAGCAGCTTCCAAATGAATAGCTGAACCCTGGGGAGAACAGGAAGCTTCCAAATCCGGACTGCATCCTCCGTACGCTGAACCTGCGGCCTGTATATGTCCATAAGATCCCTAATGGGGGCCTTGGGAAGACAAGATCGCTGCCAAACCCTGGAATCAGCAGAGCAACCAGGTAAAAGAGGCAACGAGAGAATCCGACGAGAAAGCTCCTCCCCAAAAAAATGGGTCACCGTGGGTATGTGCCATGAGTGGGGGTTTAAGGAAATCAAATCCTTAACCCTAAGATTGGGGGGAACATCCATATTGATAAAGGAGGGCCACCGCATAAGAGGGAGCTCGAAAATTCAGGTATCATTGACGACATCAATTGAACAGCCATCACCAATCATCCAAGAGATATTGTGCAGAATAGGCTGACTATGTCTACAAATCTCCTTCCAATAGGATGAGGATCCCGGGGCGGTATAATAATCGAACCAGAAACCCAATCACCATCTTGCATGCATCACAGAACTCCATAAACTCTGAGGCTCCAGAAGGAAGCGCGAGGCATGTTTGGCAAGAAGAGCTTCTCTTCTAACAATCAAAGACTGAATCCCCAGTCCACCTTCATTAATAGGCATGCAGACCCTGTCCCAGGATACTAGGTGAATACCATGTCCCTCCTGCGTAGAAGCCCAAAGAAAATCTCTGAAGCATCTCTCAATCCTCCTCAGACAAGTGATCGGCATAATCATTCGAAAGGAGATACACATGAAGAGAAGAAAGGACAAAATGAATGATGGTGACCCTAGCCATCATGGACAGACTTGTCACCTGCCACCCCTCAATACGCTGGCGAACCCGTCGCTCAATCTCTGCAAAGTCAGAACAGTGAGCCCGTTTGCTAGTAATGGGGATCCCCAAATACATGAAGTGGTCCGTCCGAGAAGTGATACCTGATAACTCCATAATGGCATCCCTAGTAGATCTAGGGGTCTTTGGGCTGAAGCAGATAAGACTTAAGAAAATTAACCCTCTGGCCCGACGCCTGACAATAACGCTGCAGAATAGAATGAAAAGAAGCAGCATTATCAATAGAAGCCTGCCCCAAAGAATACAATCATTAGCAAAAAGAAGATGAGAAATCAGAGGGCCTCTCTCCCAGCCATGAACGGGACAATCCGGTTCCTGCTGAGCCAAATGAAAAGCAGAGAAAGATCGTCCGCAGCAAGAATAAATAACAAGGGGGATAAGGGGCATCCCTGTCTCAATCCCACAGAAGAGTGGAAAAACTCAGTAGGGCTCCCATTGATGACCAGAGAAAAGGAAGGCCTCAGAATACATGCCATAATCCATTCAATAAAAAGATCATCAAAACCGAACTCCTGAAGAGAGCGCTTCAAAAAGGCCCAGCTCAGTCTGTCATAAGCTCTCTCCATATCAAGCTTCACCGCCATGAGACTCCTTCTCACTGGGGCTCTTTGAAGATCATGCATGAATTCCTGAGCAATAAGGACGTTATCCGAAATAGAACGCCCTCTAATAAAAGCCCCCTGCTCTATAGAGATAAGACGGGGGATCACAAGCCGAAGACGGCCAACCAAGAGCGAGCACAAACTTTATACAGAGTAGTGCAAAGGCTGATAGGTCTGAAATGCTGCGGAAGAGAGGTGTCGGACTGCTTGGGCACCAACGTGACAAGTGTCCGGTTCCATTCCAAGGGAATTTGCTTCAATTGGAAGACAATTTGAATCGCCTGAATCACCTCTTGCCCAATTATGTCCCAATAGTGGCGATAAAATAGAGCGAAAATCCATCAGGCCCTGGAGCCTTATCCGGACCGAGCTCCCATAGGGCCACCCGAATCTCCTCAGCAGTGACTGGTCTACATAGCTTTTCATTTTCCTGTGAAGAAACCCTTCTGGAATCAGGAACCTGACCACCGGATCCCCATTAGCAGTGGAATCAGCCCATCTGGATTGAAAGAATGGAGAAGCATATCCCGAATAGAATGGTGATCCTCCTGACCATACCCCTCCGCATCAACTAGTCTCCGAATCCTGTTCACGGCCCGACGCTTTAAGGTAGCCTGATGGAAGAATCTGGTATTACGATCCCCCTCACAGATCCACTGCATCCTAGACCTCTATTTCCAGTACATCTCCTGCTGGCGAAGCAGAGAGTGGTGACGAGCAAGCAATTCCCGCAGAGAGAAAAGGTCCGAATCCAAAAAAATCCGTCCAGATCCTCCTTACCCTGTAGAGCAGTAATATCGGCTTCCACTAGATCAATCTGTCTATCCAAATTCCCCACTTCAAACCTATTCCATTTGGAAAGACGCGTCTGGCCAGCATAAGACGACGAGAAGAGATAAATAGCATTGCCCCTGATAGGAAGATGCCAAATTTGAGTAATAATGGACCGAGCCCCAGAATGGACTGTCCAGAAATGCTCAAATCTAAACTGTCTACGCTGATGCAGATCAGCCTCAGTAGAAATCAAAATAGGGCAGTGATCTGAAGCAATCCTGGGCAGGTGAGATACAGAAACCGCAGGATGCATATGAAGCCATTGGGCCGTAGCCAAAGCTCTGTCGAGTCTCTCAAACACGAGCTGAGCCCTGACGATTATTACACCAAGTAAATTGGGTCCCAGAATATCCCAAATCCAACAATCTAGAAGACCCTATAAAAGATTTGAATTCATTAATATCAGCTGAGGCCGAAACCCGTCTGCCCCCACGTTTTTCATTGGCCTCAGTGATACAGTTAAAATCTCCCGCAACAATGGTAGGGAGACCTTGATCAAGGAGGGAAAGCAGCTCAGCCCAAAGGATTTGCCTCTCTCTGTAATCCGTACTGGCATAAACAGCCGACAACAGCCAGGGGTCAGAGGACCCCATAGAGATAAGAAGACCAATCTGCTGGTTACACTGATGAAAAGCCTCAACCGAAACAACAGAATCACGCAGATGGCCAATATACCCCCAGACATACCTTCAGCCTCCACCGCATACGAAGACCAAGACCGGAAATCTGTCTCCGAAGCCGGGCCAAAGTATCCCCAGACAACCTAGTTTCCAACAGCACATATATATCAAAATTATATAATTGCATCAATCTATTAAACGAGGATCGAAAGGAAGGCTTTCGAGCTCCTCAAGTATTCCATATAAGAATCTTCATTAATTACTGGAGGAAACTGGGACCCCTCCCTAGTCCTCCACCATAACCATATCAGGAAGGCACTCACTGGCAAGGGTGCCCCCATCAGTCATCATTAATGAATCAGCCTTCAATCCATCCGAGACAACGTCTAAATTAGCAGGCCGAATAGACTGCACCGATGATAGTGTCTGAGTGCCGACTCATAGATTCTTCACCTGAGTCCGCCACAGTCAAACCGACATTCATTTCAGCGCTGGGCTGACTCACCTCCTGATCAACTTCACGAGAGCAATGCGATAGTGACGGGTTGGCAGGAAAATAATGAGCAGCCTCAATACTTTTTGGCAAAGGAACTTTACCATTGCCCTTCCTTTTAACAACTTTGGAGATAGTTCTCGGAGCAGGGCTCTCAACAGGTCTAGCCCTTTTCAGGGGGTCAGGAAAAGCATCCCCACTGCCCTGATCACTGCCACAAACCACACCCAATCCATAAGATGCAAAAGGATTTGCATTTGGCTGAACAGGAATGGACCCAGCTTCAGCATTACTTTTCATTTTTCCCTTCAGCTTAATCTTCTCAGGAGCTACAGTACCGGCACGGGAAGAAAAAAATCGGCACAGTGTCAAGAACTGAAGAAGCCACCGTCTTACCCTTCTGCACCTCACCACCAGAGCCAGCGGAGCCTGCATCAGGGACAATCACCATCTTCGACAGCGGGGGCACTTTCCGACGAGCAACCTTAACCGAAAAAGTGTGTTTAAGTCTCGCAGAAAGAGCCTAACTTAGAATGTAAACAACTAAGTTGAAAAAAGAATCAAAGTAACTAAATCTACACCCAAACAAGGGCTGCTAAGTTGCTATCCATGCAGATATATATATTTCTCTTCTTTTTTTTTGTCTAGCATTTTCTTGTAGCTTTTATCTTCACCAATCTCCTTATTGCAAGACATGCAATGACCTAGAGACAAAATCTATTTAACTCATCATTCGCTTTGTAAAGTGATCTCTGAATCATCTTGATAGACTCATTGTATACATCTCATATCACAAATCAAAAGCTATGTTAAAATAAATAAATAAATAAATGAGAGAATTCTCTTAAACATAGAAATAAAGAGGTCATTGCAACAATCCAAAATCTCATACAAAAAAACTAATCAAGAAGATATAATATTATTTATACTTTTTCCACTAATATAAAACTAATGTGAAACTATACACATGATATCCTAGACTTTTAGGTTCGTTCCTATTTAAGCCTTAGCATTCTTATCAAATTAAGAGTTTAAATCTAGGTCTTGTCAAATTTAATCACAAATATATAGAGCTCATATGTAATGTCCTCTTATGCTCATGGATCATGAGTTGGATCGATAATGACACAAAATCTCACATAAGAATATAAAAATAAAATAAAAGATAATTAAGAAAAGATCGTTAATTTCAACTATTTTTATTTAAGATCATTAATCTCACGTAGAACTGTAGTGCATAGCCAACATAGAACCATACACCTGCTAGCAGTAGTTTTCACAATCCCTTCATGTAAATCCATAAACCAGGGATTGGAGCCTTGCTACTGGCGAGTACACAAATCAAATCTTTGCGAGTCCCTCATGTTTGTATTAGTATAACATTCCTCCTTACGCGATTGATGGATTTCTTTCCATGACTCAAGACTTCTACTCAAATAAAAATGGTAAAATATAGTCTATGTTCAAGACACTAAGGTAGTGTTTGATAGAAAAAATATTATCCATGGATAAGTGTACGGGATAAAGTTTATCCCCTGGGTATCCCTAGGGATATCCCTTGACTATCCCATTGATCATATCAAATGCAAAAGGTAAATCCATAGGATAACATTTTTTTACTTTTATTTGAAGGGATAACCAGCTATTCCTGCATTCTCTAGGGAATAAATTGAGGGGATATCCCATGGTTAACCATGGATTATCCTTTTGGTTACTTTATTTTCAGCTATTCCTTATAATTATGGCTTTTGGGAATAAGAGGGGATATCCAAGGGATATCCTATCTTATCCCCTATTTCAAACACTACCTAAAGTAAGCATCAAAACTTCAAAACGCAATGACCGATACACTTGATCAAATTGAACAAAAAAAAAAAAAAAAGAAAAAAAACTAAAACCAGGTGGAGCCTTTGGAACTTCAACCTATCATTAGTCTAATGATGTAATTTTCATCAGCATTTGTTTAAAATAAATTACTAGTTGGATAAATATTTTTACATGTTCATATAAAATTTATATAATTTTTGTTCTATAAAATAGCTTAGGATCAGTTTAGATGGAGGAAAAGATGGAGGGAAGAGAGAAGAGGAAGAGAAAAATAGTGATAAAATTCACTATTGAAAATCAGAATCAAATTCTATTGAAATCCAAATAGAAATCACTCGTTCTCTTCATCTATTTATTCATACAAAAATCAAAATTAAAATTAGATTAATTACTATTGCTGTTTAGTTTATGTGATAACCCTCCCAGTAGTCCCACATCGGAAAATTTGAGAGTTGGTTAAGTAATTTATATATTGTAAAGGAAAAAGGATAAGGCACCAATTAGATTTCTTTTTGGGCTGTGGTGGCTCAAGTTGATGTGAACCTTATCCGTCTTGCTTCTTATAACGAAACGGACCCGTGAGCCCGGGTCGTTATAGTTTATTTAAACCTTAAAATCAAAGTCAGCCTAGATTTTTAATCTTGTTCCTTAGAATTCAAATCCATAGAACCAAATGATTATTGATTGCAATTGTTTATCAAGAATAAAAGATATTTTATACCTTAAAATCAAAGTCAGCCTAGATTTTTAATCTTGTTCCTTAGAATTCAATATATAGAACCAAATGATTATTGATTGCAATTGTTTATCAAGAATAAAAAATATTTTATTAAGTCAATATCCAGAAGAAGAATAGGGCGGGTATTATCCTTTTAGCTCTTCTTTTCTTCAAAAAAGAGAGACTATCAAGGTTTTTATCCTAGGGTTGGTTGTGATTTTATTTATTTATTTTTTTAAAATCGATGATAACAATGCATACTTCTACTGCTCGTCATTATGGATGTTGTAAGATAAGGACTCATA
The DNA here is from genome assembly GCA_900491605.1 of Calamus simplicifolius. NCBI lineage: Eukaryota > Viridiplantae > Streptophyta > Magnoliopsida > Arecales > Arecaceae > Calamus > Calamus simplicifolius. The sequence goes on along the minus strand of UESW01004708.1, from coordinate 139,112 downwards.
ATAGTGTATATTTCTATTGTTTAACATATTATGGATGTTACAATAGAGAGTCATTAGCATCATCTGGTTAGAGGAAAAGAAAGTAGGAGACGAATGGTTATAATTGAAATGGGGTCATAATCTTGAGTAGCCGGGATGTCCAATCCTTTTTCATTTTCATTCGAGAAGGAAATGAAATTGTATTCCAATTCTATCTATTTGTAATTGGAGTAGCAATTTGCAATTCCAATTCCTTCGAATTAAAGATGATGAAGAAAAGAAGAATGTTTTATAATTTTATCCATACCTTCTCAATTCTATCCTTATAAATTAGTTTGGACTCTTTTTTATAGCAAAAAATATATTTTTAATTTTACAAGCATGACTTTCTTTCTTATTCCAATAACCCAACGCATCTCAATTCAACTCATCTAAGCCTTTTCTCAACTACATAGGATATCGGCTACATGAATCTACTTCCTCTATCTGCTCTATTCAAGACTAAATCGATATTTAAATTATAAATAGCTATATTTTTCTTAATTATTTTATTCATATTAGTTTAAATTTTCTTTACTTTATTATTATTATTATTATTATTATTATTATTATTATTATTAAAGATCACTATTTGTTATTTCAATATGTTGAATCTAATTTTTTTTTCTTCATTCTTAAAAAAAACAGTAACAACGCTTCCGTTCCTTTTTCCTTCCTTTCTCCCCTTCATTCACCCTTCCTTGCCTACCTTCCCTCAATAACCACGCTATATCCATTGCAACATGGCAATTGACCATATGGGACTGGGAACAAAGAAAAATTACTGATTTATTGTGAAAATTTTGATGAGATCACCGATCGCACGTGTGAGACTCCAATAGAGGCTAAAACCCACACGGTATCGAGCCTGTCCCGCTCTCTGTCCCCCTTATCTGAGATTAAGGGTGTAACTTGGACCGGGTTCAATCCGAACCCGATCCGCCGAACCCGATTTATAGCAGTATTTAAACTTAATTTGCCCAACCCGAACTCGAAAGACCCGGGTTTAACCCCGTCCGATTTACAATTGACTCGGGTTAGGGTTGACTGCAATCCGAATCCGAGGGTTACCCGAACAAGAATAACTTATCAGCACCAAATTTTTGGAGGCTTTAAAGGCGCTAATCGAATCGTACGAGATGGCCAACTTGAAGGCAAGGCAGTCAGTAACAGGCAAGGAAAAGGATAAACATAAAGGCGGACTGCACATTTCGTTTCATTTCCCATCTTTTTCTCTTTTTATTTACGACACCTTTTCAATTTTTTTTATTTCAGTTAAGACTTTTTTTTTAAATACAATGTTAAAGCTCCGAGTCCAGCTTATACGTTTGAAAAGATATTTTTTTTTTTAATTTTAGGATCCATAATTTGATATTTATTTACTTTGAAATATATATATATATATATATATATATTCATCAATCCGAATTTTAATTTAAAATTTAATTCGAATTTAATTTTTAAAATTAAGATTAGAATTAAAATTTTATAAATTGGATTAGGTTTAGGATTGATATTTATAAATACAGTTAGGGTTAGAACGGAGGAAAGCCCAGAATTTCATGAGCCAACCCTATCTGCGACGTACATTCCTCGTCTCCCTTGGCTCGGAGTGGAGAAGAGAAAATATGGCGGCGGCTATCGCTCGTCTCTCCCGGAGAGCCCTTCCCTCCTCTCGCCTCCTCCCCCTCCTTCGCCCCCTCTCCGCCGAGGCCGCCGCTCCGGCCGCGGCGCCGCCGCCGCCGCCGCCGACGCTAGCGGATCACGTGAAGTGGGACTACCGGGGCAGCGGCGTGTCATCCTCTGGGGCAGTGGGTGCCCAAGATCGCCGTCGACGCCTACGTCGCCCCCAACGTCGTCCTCGCCGGACAGGTCACGGTCTACGACGGCGCTTCCGTCTGGAATGGATCCGTCCTCCGTGGCGACCTCAATAAGATCACCGTCGGATTCTGCTCCAACGTCCAGGAGCGCTGTGTTCTCCACGCTGCCTGGTCCTCTCCCACAGGTCCCTCGACCCTCTCGTCCTCCGATCGATCCCTTCCTCATTTGTTATGTGAATTAATCGTCTTTATATTGCTCTTAACTTGATCTGAAAATCTAAATGGAAATGGTAAACCTTATGATGCTTAACTGTGTTGGAGATAGGGGCCCCAAGGATTGGAATTTCAATGTGTGCTCTTTTTTCCTTTCCAACAATGTAGAAACCCTATCCTATAGGATAGGGATTCGCTCCCAGCGGTGAGTTGACCAGCTTGAGGCCATTTTAAGGGTTTTGTGAACAATTCATTTGAATGAAGGGTTAAGGATTTAATTAGTTGCAAGATGTAATCGGAGTGAGGATCATAACTAAAATTAGTAGTCTGTTCACTAGGTTGCTGAGGATGACCTCAAGTTCAACACTTTAGTTGTTAGCTTACATCAAAGGCCTAGAGATTGTTTGTTAATTAATACATTTGGATGTATTTCATGCCGACATAATTTGGTGAGAGATGTGTGGAATTATTTTAAACTTACAACTGCAAAAGCTCCATTAGTACAATCCAAGAGAGGTGGAGAGGTGATTTTTTTTTTCTTGTGCTAAATTTGACATGAGAAGCACACTTAGGAAAAGTTATGAACTAAAGGAAATTTTCTTTGAACATAGATGGAGTTGTCATCTGAGATTTAATTATTTTAAGTAGTTTTTCTGAAGTTTGCTGGATGATAAACACAATTGGGTAAACTTAGTAGGCCTATGTCAATGGTTTGCTAAAATATTTTGGAAGAATAGAATGCCTAATCTTGTGTTATCGGCATTGAAAATCTTCAACTGAATTAAAGCATCAGAGAGCTTGTTGCTGATCTGGAGATCAGATAGAACATCAAGTCAGGTATTCTAGGGGCAGATTTACAGTAGTTACCCAAGAACTATTTCATTTACCAAAAGAATTGAACTTAAAGTGACTAACGTTCTGTGCGAACGTCAAATAATGATTCCTGATTTTGCCCATTCAAGCATCTTCAGAGGCCTTTTTCTTCAAACGCACAAACATGAGCTATTTGTCATGGAGTGATTACATGTTTTGGCACATAGTGTTAAGGAGCTTTGGAGCACAGGACACAGTTTCAGTGAAGTCAACAAGAATAGTAACTCCATCTACAGGACATTATAGGAATTTGGAAGGTTCCAGAGTATTCTACATGCGCTAGAAAGCAATGAAATTCTACAAAATCTTGTTATAGCTTTTTTGTGCATGAGTCTGATAGATTGCCATCCAATGTTTCCCTTGAAAAGAATGCAATAATTCAATTGATTGGATGGTTTAAACAGATGAAAAGTTTTTTCCCTTTTTTTGGCTTTAGGCTCCAAAAAAATGTTAACTATTCCCAAATCACACCTTTAAAGTTCAAACAGAAATTTTCTTCTTGGCTTTTTTGAGAATGAAATTTCCTCTATACCATAGCTCTCTGGGAAGATAGATGTGGACCTAGGTATTAAGGGGAAATGTCCATTTTATATCCTAAAGAAGCCTAGTTGATTGTCTCCTCATCCTTTATCTCTCTTTGGCATTAGGGGTGAGCATGGGTTGGGTTGGGTTGGTTCCATTCCATGCCAAAACCTAGAACTGATCTAATCAAGATCGATTCCAAAATCTTGAACTCAGAACCGGACCGTTCCTGCACTAGAAGCAACCCAAAATTAACACAATCAATTTTGTGTCGATTCCAGGGTATAATATTTTTTCTTTTTTTCTTTTTTTTTTTTGTGTGAGCTTGATTTTTTTTCATTTTTGATATATTAATTGTTCTTTTCTTAATTATGGAAGTTAGGTGAGAGGCTAAGAATCATTATAAAAATGCTTAAAAATACTCACAACATTGATAAATATTATTTGATTTTTCTCTTTTTCTTTGGATGAATGTTTGATAATATATATAGTATGTCCAGTAAAGCACATTAAAAGTCTACAAAAGCAACCAAATTAATTTGATTTAATAAACCTCCTACTTTTGATAATCATTAAAACCTATAGAAAAGAAAATGACATATATTTGAAATATACTTGAAATGATTAATGTATCATCTTTTCATAAACATAACCATCTATGCTATCATAAGTAAAAGTCCAAAAGGTATATAATTCTAACAATCATAACAAATACTTATAAAGTCATGAATGCAAATTAAAACTTTTAAATATCTACACATATATCATACCAAACTAAATTAATTCCCTACACACATCAAATATAAATATCAATATCTAATTAAAATCTCTATGAAATGTAAAAAAGATATATATAATTTTGTTGATCAATCTAATGTTAAATATCTTTATTAGGGATGGTAGATGACTTACAAGGTATTCCTAAGGACGCTAATTCAATTCCAAAGAATACCTTTTCTTTTAAACAAAAGATTCTATAATCAATTCTTAGGTTAGAACCAAGGAATCAACCCTTGAAGCCAAGAGCCAACCAAATAAAATTGGTTGTAAGGTTCTGGACTCAGAATCATCCCTATGAGCACTCAAGATTGAACCAACCCAGCCCTATCAAATCGGATTCATATCAATTCTTGGGTTATCCTAATATGTTGTGTACTGCTATCTAGCATAGATGATATCAATGAAAAAGTTACACATCAACCTCTTTTTTTGGTACAACTTTATGTTACTTTAGCAATCTTTTTTCTGCTTGTGCGAATTAGATTTCTTCTTTGTGCAAGTTAAACACTTTTCATGGTTGGTAGTAACTGGACACCATAAATTATGTACTCAAGATTTTGCAAAATATGGTTTTTAACTGAAAGTTGCTATATATCTATTTGAACAATAAAACATGAGGACAAAGAACTCAAGACTAATGCTACCATAAACCTTCATGGTATTAAATATTTGAATTTGAATAATAAGTCTGAAATTTTTGTCATTACTATCGTTGTCACACTGAACTACTGATAGTAGATCTCAGGACGTAACAACCCATCAGATGCACATAGAATTAACTTCAAATAATTTATTTAATTCAACTAATAATAATCCATAAAATAAATTAATCAAATCCAAATATTATGATTATGATTGCAGAAATTCCAAGTACAATTCCAAAATCATAACTGAATCACTATTTTTTCTTAAATCAAAAACTACATAGCTCTCTAACTAATATATCTCTTACTAGAATCTATGGTTTAGCTACTACTTGAATCCTTTCTGTAACTTGCTCTCTGAAATAAGAGAGATTGAAGAACTTTGTGAGCTAACACTCAATAATAAAACCATAATCATAACTAGAGGGATAAAGTAAGCACTATAAATCTATTTTAAATATAATCATTTGAAGATCTGTATGAATACAATAATAACATTTACATAAATAATGCAAATATCCACCATATACTTATAATTTTATATATATCAAATATTGTGCAGAAATTAGTGTTTTACATGCTTTTAGAGAAAAACATTTCGTATTTTTTTATAGCAAATGAGGAATCACTTAATCATGAAAAAATTCTAAATTAAATTTTAAAATCATCTAATATTAACTCATCAGTTAAATAAATTATGGTCATATATAGACATTGTGGCGAGGTTAGAACGGATCGCCGCATATAACCCTACGGAGTAGGCCAGAAATAGATTGCTACACATATCCCTTGCAGAAGTGGGTCCTACTATCAAATAGAAGCTTTCGTAAAAGCCTCGTAAGGTAGATACAACATAATAAAAATCATAATCTAAGAGTTTGTAACATATACACATATACAACACAACTTGTTTCACGTACAAATAACTTGAAATTTACTCCTATATTTTCAATAATGGATTCAGAAGTAAATGTCAACATGATTTAATAATTTCATTAGAAAGCTTTATGCACATTAATTTCTTAAATTGAACATGACATGACATACTGAATCCAAATTTTCATTGACAAGATTTGCAAGAAATTTATAAAGATTGTAATTCAATTTTTTGTCGCAAAATTTTATTAAATATACTTAACACATATCATATATGTATAAATAACTTTTGAAATTAAATAATAGGCATAATAATTCCAAATAATTTTCTATGATTTAGCAAATATAATAAATTCAAACATCAATTTTCTCTATTGGAAAACATAATTTAAAAATTATATTTTTTATATTTTCAAACATTAGCTGGCCCTAACTAGTTTGAGATTAAGGATTTGTTATTGTAATAAATTTAAACATATAATTTTTAAAATTTAATAGATAAATTTAGTCCAAGATTTTATGTAAATAATTAAAATACCTATAAAATTTTGAAATCCAAACCTTAATGATTTTTGAAAAAACTCTAAAATTGTGGCGCTTACAAACCCCAACTAATCTTCTAATTTTGATGATTAAGGGCTTCATCAACTTTCATTCTTTAATTTTCTTCATCCTTCCATCTTTACCTTTTGGACTATTAATTGATATTAGAGGAGCTCAACTAAACCTTATTTATAGGGAAAATTTTTAAAGCCAATAAATTTTTTACTTTTCATGAGATACTATTATCCTAAAACTAATAGACTTTGCAGTTCTTATAGGATGCTAATTTCTTTAAGAAAACCAAAGAGATAAATAATAAATATTTAAAATAGATTCGTAACTCATAACTGTCTTGCAACTCATCTAACATGATTTTAAAATATAAAAATTTGTATTATAATACAACTAAAATCGTCCTTAAATTATGGGATGTGGAATGGTATTTTCATAATTTCCTTAAAGTTCGTCATCATTGATGTATGTTCATAAAATTGCTTGTAACTTCCTCAATTGAGCTCCGATTTGATTGATTCAAGATGCATGAGAAAGCTAATTCGATGCTAAATATCTTGGATATAGATTCAACTAAAGAGATCTAATTATATTATTTTTGATAGATTTATCTTTTTAGCTGACAGTTGCTAGGCTGGTGTATTACAATTGCAGAGGTTGGTTTGCAGCAGTTGCCTTGTAGTCATTATGGTTAATAATTCTGCTCATGACAGCACACAATCTCATGACCAAAAATAATGATAATTTTTTGTAGGCCATTAGAGCTGCTTGGTCTTGGTCTGGTGTTTAGATGTACATTTTTCCTTTTTAGAGATCAAATCAATGAATGCTTGGCTAAGGCATCTATGATAGATATGCCTTGATGTTCACTAGAATTTCTGGATAATATTATTTTATTGGAATATCTTATAACCTTTAAAAGAAGACTAATGGGTAGCCTTATGGGAACGGAGCTTCTTCTTTATCCATGTTAATCAAATATCTTTTGTTTCTTCTTCCTCAATGCTTGTTGATCTCTTCCCACCTCTAAAGCCAATGCTTGAGTAGATATTGCAATTTTCTTCCATTCCTATTATTGTTTAGATTCATAGTTACTTATGTCAAAACCAGCCATTCCTCTCCTAATGCCCTTGATATCTTGCAACAATCTCATAATAATATTTTTCTTTAATTAGCACCAGCTTCAGATTAGATCCATGTTGAGTCCGATTCTATGAGCTCTGAGTGTTAGCCCTAATCTAGGCTGGTGGTGCTCTATCACTGCATGTGGATCTTTTATTGACACAATAGCCATAAAAGCGAAAATGGAGGGACCTTATAATTGCAGTGCAAGATTTCAAATAAGGTTCAAGACTAGAAATTAAAGAGCCAGACATAATGACATAATAAATGAATCGAAGGTGAAGTGGATGGTACTCTTTGAATAATGGAATTATGCTTTTATTAAAATACATTAAAAATTAAAAAATTCTTACATCATTATTCTTTGGTTCCTTGTGTCACCTCTCACTAAGAAGTTTCATCACCATTGTCCCCCCTCAAACCATAATTCATGATCATGTCATTTTGTCCCTACTGCCTCTGGTTTTGAATACGTGGACCTGTTAGGTACCTAAACATCAACCTGGTCTATATCCTTGTAGATCAAAGGGATCTTATAGTTCCATATATCTTGATTGATTGACAAGTAGGTTCAGGATCAAAATTTAGACCAGATCCCTCTTAAGGTCCAGCTACAGGTTAGATGGTACCCAGACCTGACCTGATAGCACCAGTACCCTAGAACATATTGTTAAAGTTATTGAGACACAGTTGCACTTTCTATGGATTAGGAGGCAGCCCCTACTAGGCAGTCTTGTTCCAAAAAGGTAGTAGAAAGTGACTGGAAATATATTAGTTGTTGCTGTGCTTAACATGTGTAATCTGAATTTATGTTGCAATTCCTCAAGGCCCTGTTGGTACCTGATCAAAGGGCAATATTCCAAAGATCTATGGTGTCATACTAGGATGTCAAGAAAAGCTACATCCTTGATCAAATCTTTGAACTTCCTGAGCTAGAGCTTGATATCAGCACTGCCATCCCCATTTCTATCTGAACCATTCGCTATTTTACCTCATTTAGTTCCTCTGAAAATTTAGCAGCGTATTCTGTAGGCCATCAACCATAAAGGGGACCTGTTGTTGTTCCTACTGCTGTCCTTTGATGGGATAGATGTTTAATATCTGATATTCTGCAATGATCCAAAAAAGTAAAAAAACACACACACAAAGTGAAAGGTCATTTGGGGGGCCTCAATATCAAATATTATCTGACCTTCAAGCAATGTGCTCCAACTAACCTCTTTATTTTGTTTGCAACAGATGTAGTTGGACTAGTAATATATTCAGTGCAAACCTCTTCCACAGAATGTTTTCACAAAGTTCCTCTTTATGCATTGCCTAGCCCTTGCGCATTTCCTAATAAGACAATCATTAAGTGGAATATACCCCACAATCTTCAGCAAATTTTCTTTGTCCTTGAAAACAGATTCTCTTATTGAAATCCTTCAAAAACATGATTCTTTATGGTTCTGTGTGTGTGCTATTTTCCCTGTGCTCTACTATGTGAAGTTCTGATGATTGAGCTCTTAATTATACCAATCTGTTTCCATATATGTCCCTTGGCACTTCTGTTTACCCTTTGAAAGTATCTTTCAGACATCATGCTAGTCACACTTCTTAAAGGCTCCTAGTCACTATTGGTTCCCCTTTGAAAGGATCTTCCAGACTTTTCCTTGGACCTGAGCTCGAGTCATTCACACTCCTTAAAATAGAGTCAATTTATGCTCCCTTGAATTAATTAGAGCTCTTAAGTTCATCCCATGATTTGAAGATTCGTGGAACTCTACTGGCTCTCCATTTCTTGTGCATATACTGTCCCTTTCCGATGATAGTCCTTCAATCCACAAATAACGAAATGGAGGCAATAACACACAAAGGGAATAACTGGAATGGCGAGACCTCTTCCCATGATTATTATGATAAGCATATCAAAATGGGTGGTTTGAAGTAGCGCTATATTTTTCATTATTTTTTGCCTTACAAAATCCTTGGTTCTCTCATTTATCACCTATTCTACAATCGGAGCTCGTCTCTTCTCCCAAGGAATGTCATATAACTAAGATTTGCTATTTTGGGGAGCCTGCAATAGCTCTAAATTGAGGTACCATGCTTCGATTCGTTGTTTGCGCCTCCAACATTTAAGAGTTGCTTTCTCCACCAGCCTTAGTTATGATGAAGCATTGCTGTACCAGATCTTCTGTTATTATATATAAAAGCTGTATTTGCAGAGCTAAATGGTTGCCTATATCATCATCCTCCATTAGTTGATTTATATTCTAGATTTCAAGAATACTATCGTCCCTTAAAGTAACAGATTCTGGTGATTTATGATATGATGCGACATCTTACAACATCAAATAAGTCCATGCTCTCCATCCTTATACCTTTTGAGCACTCACATGACCTCTTATCCTTTAGCCACAGCTTTGTTTGGCTGTTAAGTCTAGTAACTCACATCCTGACATTCCATTGCAACATCATTATTTGAATCATCATCATGATCATTCATCAGTTCAAGGGAAAATTGTCATTTGGTCTTATTTCATCAACCACAAATATCTGGTGGACTCATATGTTGCCTCCCCTTCTAGATCGGTACTCTATCACTTTGTACTTTGTAATGTTCCTTTTGTCAGGTATGGCACTAATTGTTAACAAGGGAATTTATGAGTCCTAATGAGGAAGATTACACGGGAGGTGAAACTCTCCATCTTCATCAGGTTAATGCAATTAGACATTATTCTTGTGCAGAGATTTAATCTGCATCTTACTTGGTTTATATTTCTTGCTTGTTACAAGATTACGTCAACTTAATGTAAAAACTATCATCCAGTAATGGAGCAGAAACTCTACTAAGGCAAAGTGCAATTGAATGGCTGATCCAAATTTTTTGCATTCAACTCCTCAGGAGGTAGTAGCTCCTTTTATAGCTTTGAGCTATATCCTCTCCATTGTTCGGTATGAAGGATGGAAAGACAGGATATGGTTATGATACAGTGCATTTATGTCAATACAGCAAATCTTGAAAAAGTAAGATATACGATGGCTAGGATACAACAACGAATATATGTTCTTTTTACACGTACATGTGAAAAGTTTTATAAAGCATAGTGCACTATCAATATAGCATACTCCATACTTTATACGATAGTACTGATTTCTACAAACTCATTTATTTAGTCATCATTCAAATATGTAGACCTCAATTCATACTGCAATGGATGATACTAGCATCACAAACTCGGTAATCAACCATTCACCTTTCAAAGGTTAATATTTATTATATAGAAGGGGAAAGAAAGTTAAGTTCACCTCACGCCCCTTCCTCTGCACATCTGAAAAGTATTAGGACCACTTTTGTAATTTGAAAAAAAAAAAAAGGATGCTAAGCATCAGAGGTGTAGTTTAGAAGTATGTGAGTGGTATTGTTATTTGATGCATATGTACCATGGATAAGCCATGCAATTTCCATGTATTTTGGTGACCATTGAAGGAGAAGTTAGGGCTGTATGTTAAGTTGATAATCATTGAATCTTGAATCAGCAAGACATTGATGTAACATAAGACTTCACTGTGCCTGGAGATGCAAGACCTTAGTGACCCAACCAGCTATCTAAGTTGAGGTCCTCCAAGTATAGTACTAGAGGCAAGTTGCAGCTTCTGAAAAATTGAGAATATCCATGTTTTTTGATAGGCTTGATTTGTTGGAACCTTACCTAAACCATGGTCACAATGGTATAGGAGTGGTTGCCCTTGAAGTTGCATATAGGGGAATGGTCAATCACATTGCCAAATGCTTTGCTTCCTCTGGCACGTACCAGCTCTGATGCCCTGTTGTAAGAGATCATCAGCATGTAAATCTAAATTCTCCTGAGGCCACTGCAGTCTGTGTCCTTGTTCGTTTTATTGTTTCCACACGTGTCCTTCCATGCTTTCTTTTATCATCTTTAATACAGTATGCAAGGATGCATTCAGGTGGAGAGAAGCACTCCAGCTTGTAAGGATGTATAAGGATGTATATTCTTTATGTGGTTCATTAATTTCAGGATCTTTTCCCATCAGTAATGATGATCATTAAATATGAACGAAACCTGAAATTTCTTTTGACATCGAATTTCTTGCAAGAAAAATCTCTACCAGTAAAGCTTAAAAGTTTTTCATGATCACTTGGTTTGTTGCTGGAGCTGTCCTGTTCCTTTTTCTCTTGAAGCTCAATTTTTTCATAGATATCTTATCTCCTATCAGTTTCTCTTTAACAGGACTTCCAGCTGAAACAGTCGTTGACAGGTATGTGACGATTGGAGCTTATTGTCTCTTGCGATCATGCACAATTGAGCCGGAGTGTATCATCGGACAGCATTCCATCCTCATGGAAGGTTCCTTGGTGGAGACCAATTCAATTCTAGAAGCTGGATCTGTGCTTCCACCTGGCCGAAGGATTCCAACTGGTGAGCTTTGGGCTGGTAATCCAGCAAGGTTTGTTCGAAAGCTGACCCATGAAGAAATAGTAGAGATTCCAAAGCTGGCTGTTGCCATAAATGATCTAATGCAATGTCATTTCTTTGAATTCCTTCCATATTCCACGGTTTATTTGGAGGTGGAGAAAATGAAAAAGGCCTTGTCAATACCTCTTTGAAGCGTAAGCAATCAAGCAATGTTGCCTTTGGAGAAAATAAGCAACTTAGGATTTGTAGCTGATTTTATTGTTATCTATTACTTAACCTTTTTATTTGAGTCGGATGTTCAGTGTGGACCATGAATATATATATATATTTTAAAGTGGCTGAGGAGTGACAGTGGCAGGAGCTGGGACTATTGTTTCTGTCCTTGTCTGCCAGGCAAGGCAGAACCTCTGCTTTTTCTCTTTTAAGAAGCATGACTTATTTTCCATCTGATATTCTGAATGGGACTGTTGGTTGGGAGTGAACCTCATGATATAACTAGGGTTTCGGAAGCACTTTTTTGAGTTGCAAACGTCCTGTTCTGAGCATTTGGGAACGGATTTCTATTGCTTACCCATGGGCTGACCATCCTTTGAACTTAAATCCATGTTTCTATTTGTTTCAGCATCTCTCTTTGGAGCCAAGTGGTGCTTCTTAAGCTCCATGTTTGCCTTTTCGGTTAAGATCAATGGTCCATTTATGATGGAATATACCAGATATCAGTTTTACTTATCATCATATTATTATAGTAATAGTTAATCTAAAGTGGCAAATCTTGGTCGATTTTATTCTATCAGGATGCCAGAGCTGTACGCCAGCATGAGCGTTCGTTAGCACACGGGAAGAAGGCGGCCCCCTAACGTTTTAAGCATGATAGTTGCGCACGCCCTCTATTTGGCACATCGCACCACGTAGCGCCAACAACCTCCAAACCGAGGCCCATCATCGTAAAATGAGTAGCAAAATGTTTCGCTCTCTTGAAAGTAGCATAGAGTTTGCAGACGTCAAGCAGCATTGTGGCAGCCATTGCCAAAAGTCCACCAGAAAAACACCTCAGTTTCCATCATGGAAAAGACTGCAACTCTGTCTGGAAGGACCGAAATGGACAAGGCTTCTGCTTATTTTTGCTGCAGGGATTTGGTGCGTGAGCAGAAGGCTGACTTGAGATCATTAACCTGCTCTCTCTCTCTCTCTCTCTCTCTCTCTCTGTGTCAGAGAGAGAGAGAGAGAGAGAGAGAGAGATGCACGCACGCACGCACGCACGCGCTAAAAGGAAAAAAAGTGATCATCAACCTGCAATAGGATGGCCTGATGATCCAGTCTGTGTTACAAAAGTTCGCTGATTCAGTAAAGTGCCAGAACTCAGAAAGCTCAGATGCTCAGCATGCATGATATCGATCTCGATTATCCAGAAAGATGTAGCTTTTTCATTGAGAATGATCATGATGTACTACCACGTGAAGCCAAGCCTCTTAATTAAGGGTCGGTAGCATCAATTGATCTCTCTATAAAACATAAAAAATGCAAACAACTGACCTGTTGATAATTCCCAGCTTTATTAGGTACATCCCGTTTACAGTTCCAGTCGAAGCTCCATTAGAAATCCATTTTACAGCAACGATCGTTCTAGTTGATGACTTAAATGGCAACTCACGAAATCCATTTCAAACATATTTTGTAGCAATGAACGGTATGATCCACGTACGTATATGCATGCCAAATCTAACAATCTAATGGAAGTAACCAAGAAAATCTCCTATGATAAGGAGCATTAGAGGGGAGAGACTACATTCATCACAAGAAACACAAATCATCAAGGCCATATGTCAGATGTTCCAGGGTAACAGATATACCATTTGTACAACTGACCGTATGGACAAAGATCATTCCAAATTCAAAAAACTCAGCAACATTGGTAGGAGCTCGAGTTACAACGGCATTTCAGAGTGCAATAGGTTTTTCTACTGCCAAGAAAAGGGCAGAGCTTGAGAGGCTGAGGGCTCTTCTCCCCCTACATGAAATATACTCTGGCAATGAAGATCTGAGCCACCGGCATCGGAAACCAAAACGGTGCCTACGTGCTCACCATCGATCCCTGAACAAGAGAACCCTGCGGGTGAGACACTGCCTGAAGCTTGGGAAGCAGAGTACTGTCTAAGGCCACTGTATTGAATGGTGGAAACCAAAGCCTGACCCATTGGGATCCTATCAGCTGGCACCATTTGGCCCACATTGATACCTGAGGTATGAATTGGTGATGACAGAAGAGAGAGAGCACAATCAGAGTCAAGAACTTGGGTTAATCCATCGGAGAAGAATTTGCTGCCGCTACTTTCGGCCAAAGAACTGGTTTTGAGGAGTGGCTGACAAACAGAGGGCTCCAGCGTAGCTCTACTGGTGAAGCAGCAGCATCACTGTCCTGCAAGAAAGGGAACTGCTTCCCTTCTTTGAAGCTGCGGGGAAACGAGCCAAAGTGTTGCTGCCTATCCATGAAGTGCAGGGGTGGTGGGTGATGGGCATACAATGCTGCATCTTCCTCGGATTTTACAATCCCAGCCCAGCTGGTATCCGGTGTAGCAGCCGAGAATATTTGTGGATATGGCGAGAGCCTTGTTCCTGCAAGCAAGCAAGCAAGCAAAGAGTTTAGTATTAAAGAAACTAATACCATATTCCACAATATCATCAGGAAATTATAGGCAGTTTAAAGCATTCGTTTGAAGAAAATGGGATGCTTTAGTTAGTAACTTAAGAACTAGTAAACAAGTCTGTTGATGATTTAGCATGGTTTCATATCGTGTGTGTCCCTATTTCAACATAGAATGCTAAATCTCTATGAAATGCATATTTGGCACTGGTGGCACCGCATGTAATATAATTGTTCATGCACTACAAGTACAAGAAGAGCCACATGGAATCTATAAAATGGAACACATAATTAAGGATCAGTTCGAAAACATAACATAGATAGTTCACTGCAAAAGGAAAAAAGAAAAGAAAGGAGTAACCACCAAAACATGAATCCATATGCATAACTAGACTCCTGGGTTTTGGTATGTTTTGTGTTCTAATACATGTTCTTGTATAGGACAGAACCTGGAGGCTAATTCTTGAATTTGGATGCATGGGATTCTATGATTCTTTCTGCTAAATGGATTATGAATTTAAATGGATCCAACAAGTATCAGTATCAGTATCAGTTTCAGTGTGGTATTTATGCAAGTCAATAACAGAGTAAATAAGAGGCAAACTGAGGGTAAGGGATTCTTTGTGATTAAATCCAGAGTTTCAAAATTCTTTCCTATGTGGATTCTTTATTTAGACATTTTCTACCAAGTGTTGGTATTGAATTGCGTGTAGCCGTGTCTGACATTAGCAACTCAAGTAGAAGAATAGAAGAGTGTGATCCAGATGACATCTGATTCTGAATTAAAAGAGAGCTGCCTATCATGAAAAGAGAGAAGGCCCTAAGTCCTTACCATGGTGATTTGGTATCATGCTCCCAGAATTTATAGATTCTGGCTGAGGCTTCCTTCGGCGTCTGTTGTGTCCATCAAGACGTTTCCTACAGCTCCGTTTTACCTCATCAAACTCCACCAGCAAGTGAAATCTGTGGGAACACAAATTCAGTAATGAGTACATTAAAAATATTGGCAATAAAACAAAAAATCAATAAATGGGCAACAACATGGGCAGAACCATCAAGCATGCAAGTCCAGCAAGGAGCTATTATCCCCTCTTTAACATACGTGGGAGGAGCCGTCGTTGGACAATGTGCTTTGAGACACAAATTCTGCTCGAAAAATGAATACTGTCAAGAGCGTCCTTGCCCTCTTTCATTAAGTATGATGAATGGGCCACCAACATTAAACAAGTTATCACCTTTTATCTCTTCAATGAGTATAAAGTGGTCATAAATGAATGCACACTCAACAAATTTCTTGGAATGGTTAGACGCATAAGAAAATGGTCAAGACTAGCATTCAGCAATATTGTGTCACAATCACCATAAAATCTAGAGTTTTAGAAGTACACTTTCTTTCTAGAAAAGGTGAACTTAAATAGGAGTCAAGCTATCATGCAAATAGGATTAACTTAATGATCATTCTTATTAGTAATATTAACTATGAAAATTCGTGTCTTCATGCATAAATATCTCTGAACTATTGGCACAGTATTGCTTCCATTTGAACTCATATCACATCTCTCTCTCTCTCTCTTATGCACACGCGGAGTCCAAGTATTCAAAAAAATATCATGATGAATTTGTGACTACCTAATGCTTAGTATATGTGACCTTCACTAATCAAAATGAGATCCATTCTAGACCAAGACAAGAGAGAGAAGGAAATGTACGACAATATGAGTACACTCTGTTAAGCATGGTAACCTCCCAATATCACAAATTCTGTGGTCTCTTGCCAACTAGTAATCATATGCCAACACATATTCCCCAGAGAAGACCACAGAGCATGGATTCACTCAATAAAATGCAATGGAACTTACTGTTTAAAACCATAGCCAATAATATTTCTGATTGCGAGCAGGAGCAGGATTTCTACAGGAAGTGCTCTGTAAAGAAAGTGATTCTGAAAACTTCTATTCCGTAAATTCCCCAGTGAAAGTGGTAATAATGTATGGACTTCCAACTGATGTAATTTTAAATCCTGCTGCTATCTCTTCAAAATTCATGTCTATTGATACGCTTATGGCTTCTACAGTATTCCATCATAAAAGATACATAATTGAAAGGCAATCTTATTAAAGTGAATGGACTATATCACCCAATACTGGCACAAACCCATCTCTTCTCACACTACGCTACATCAAAATCTATTTTGTGGCAACGCTACAAGCTGTTGCATGAATTGACAAACCACAACATCAGATCTCGTCTTATCATTGATCTGCTAATAGAATGAAAGCTTTTTCCTCCTATTTAACCCCAATACAGTATTAACTTAATGGAACTATCCTGCATGGTTTTGGTTTCTCTTGTTCCATGTTCTTTCACTTTTGAAATAGATAGTGTGTGTATCTCATCTTAAACTTGCTTGTAGTGAAGATGTCAAGCATATATGAAGACGTCAAAATTCCAGAGCAGACTGAATCTAGAGATTGAGTTGTATTAATGCAAATTATTTGATGTCATCAAGTCAAATTTATTCTTTCATATAATGTTATTTGATTGGGAAAAGGCTTAGATGAGTTGAGTTGTGTTGAGTTGAGATATAATGTTATTTGATACTCTGAAAAATAGGAATGATTCAATATGTTCATGTCACTAACAGATAGCTTTGTTTTGTAATATATTATGCAGGGTGAACAAGAGAAGACAAGCTAGCCAAATATTACTCAATAAATTCATGTTCCACCAAATACAAGGTAGCAGGCATTGAGGCAAAAAAATGACAATTGTTTTCCAAGAAGATGTCCAAGATGACCATCTGTTTGATTTCAAGAGCAATGGAGAATTAATTGATGAGAAATATGTAACATGATAAAGGCGAATTAAACTCCTCCCTCATCATAGTTTTAGAAGAAAGATTACTGCCAATCCTATAAATTGCTGCCATATTGTTGAGAACAGAAAAATAGCAGGTAGTGAAACATGGAGACAGTACTGCAAGAAGACGAGAAGACAGCACTGCATTTGGAAGGGATTGCAAATAAAAAAGTGAAGAGATATACAGTCTAGAAATAGAAAAAAGATGTACATACATGCAAGCAAAATGCAAGTTTGATGCATCCAACGAATCACAAAATAGCGATGCAAGAGAAAGAGAAACTTTATTCTTCGAGGAAAATAGAACAACCTGAACACAAGAAAGAAAAGATAAAAGAAAAGAGATCTAATGGAGACATATTGTGGGGTAAAGAGAAAGGATTTAGATTCACAAAAAACAAACAAACAGCAACAAACAAATAAAGAAAAGACTACAAAAGAAGGGACCAAGGAAAAGACAGACTGTTAAATTTTTGACCCACCAAGGGACCAGTTACAGTTGTCAAGTTTTGAGCGAATATTTCTTCCTGTTGATTTAGATAAATCGTACTTATCAAGGTGGGGCTATAAAGCCTTCCACCGTGCAACAAGAAAACAACAGATCAACAAATTAATGGAGAACAACTAGAGATCATTAGCAGAAACAAAAGAACGAGGCACTAGACGTCCAGATGTTCCTCAATTATGACTCCCTAGCTCAAATTGACTCATCAAAATAAGTCTTCAGATAAACTTCAGCTCCACCGCCAGTATATTTCTTGTTGGCATTCAGCTCCACAAGCACCAACAAGCAGTTGATAAATTACGGACATTGTTACATGCTGAAACTAAAATTGCATATGATATGCCTCAAATAGCCTATATTCCTTTGGAAGAAAACAGTCCAAGAATATCTAAATGAACATGACATTAACTGAATAGAGTTGCTAAAGTGACAAATTTACAGATTCAAATATATCATAAACCAAGGTTCTGTTGTTCTAGAGATATTTGCAATTTTCAAAAGCAAAGGACCTCCATCCCTTATTTCAGCCATCAATCAGCAGTTTCGGACTCAGATCGCCGGTGAACAATTTCATGTTCGAATGTTGCACATCATGCAGACAGACCATGGTGGCATGATGAAAAGAAATAAAAGAACGAAGCAACTCAAGAAGGCATATGCCTGGTTAAATAACATAAAAAGCCAAACTGAAAAATGCCACAAAAGAATTAAAGATTTGAAACGATAACAGAAAGGCAAGTACATTTCCACCAGTTTAGTCTTATATCGGGCAAGCTAAGACTGGCAAAAGAGGCAGCTGCAGTATAATACAGAACAATCTCAAGCCGCAACGGCTCACAGAACTACTGTTTTCTGTCTAAAGTGCTAGTAAGAACAATGGCTGATGACTCCCAGACACAGAAAGAAAGATTGGTGCTGAAGGAACGGAATGTTGTAGAAATAGAAAACTAGCAATTTACCATTCAATTGGAAGCAATCCTGTTGCATTACCTGCTGCACTGCTGGCAGAAGCGTTGTTCTTGGCCGCCAACCAGCACTACAGGAGTCTTGGAGTGGACCTCGCAGACCTTGTGGCGCCTATGATAGTCTCTGCAGTTACCTAGATCAGACTTGCATCCATCAACCAAGCATGACACATTCTGTGCTGCACTGCTTGGAGCTCGAGCCCTCTTAGATGAACCGGATGATGATGACGACGCCAGTGTCGAGACCCTGGGTTGCTCTTTCCACCTTTCCGATGGCCTGAATTCCCCCAGTCCCCCAAGTTTCAGATCAACTGAACACTCTACTCCACCAGTCTGGCTTCCCAGGCCACCACTCGACCCCACCACTGATCCTATGTTGGGTTCGCCATGTTGCTCTAGTTCTGGCAAATCCCATGAACAAATCTTGGAATCCCACTCCATGAAAACAATTCTTTTCGATTCTTATAACTCTCTCTCTCTCTCTCTCTCTCTCTCTCTCTCTCTTCCTTCCTATTTAACTATACTTCCTCTTTTCTCCCCTCTGTTATTTTTCTCCTCTTACAGCCACCCAGACCTCAGGTTTGAACCAATCCTAACTACCACCCACGCTAGCCCACGCTGTGCATCACATGCAACAGCTACCAAACCACCACCCTCTGAGAAAATTTTAACCAGAAGTAAACAAGAGAACCACAACCACTAAAGCAAGCTCTCGGCCTTACAACAAAAACATAGAAACCATGAAAAAAAAAAAAGAGCAACTGCTCCCCAATTCAACACCTTCTTTTTCAAGATTTATCCAATGGCTACGGAAAAAGGAAGACAGAAGAAGAGACAATATTGCAAAAATAAACTAAAGATGGGACTAACAAATAAACAGCAAATCCAACAGTCCATTTCAAAGAAACCCCATCCTGGTAACTTATAAAACTGCAAAAAAGAAATACAATACGCACTATATCAACTGCAGAGATCAAACAGATCCCAACTTGGCAATCTTCATCAAGCAGTCAAGCAGCAGAAAGAGTGGGAAAAATAAAAGAAACAGAGAACAGGGGATGAAGGAGGATAGCGTAAAACCAGGCTAAAGAGATGATGAACTGAAGACCATTTAGTACTCACAGACAGGTGCAGCCCCGGAAGAGGAGAGGAGAACTGAGCTGGGGCTTTCCAACCATTCAATTGCCGACATGGATTCCATTAGAGAACATTAAATGTGAAGGGAAAAATGTAGACAAGGTGTGCAGTTAAAAAGCATCACGTCCCCTGTTCACCTTAGCATGATGACACACACGGATACATAAGTAGACAAAGGGATAGAGATAGACACGAGAGCCTTGAGCCAGAATTACTCGAAGAAAGAGCAATAGTGAAGTTGGATAATGTGTTAGAACTTTTTTTGAGTGGGTGAGAGAGAGAAAGAGAGAGAGTTTTGGGATTGAGGATGTGAGATCTGGTACTGCAACTCCAATGAGTGAGTTATATAGGTTTGTTTTGTTGCTCTTTTTAGGGCTCACTGTAATTCTTATGAGGAAGGAGAAGCGAAACTAAAAAAAGAAGGGAGGACGCAGAGGGGGAAGAGAGATGAGTTGCAAGGAAAGGGACAAGGTGTGGTTGCTTTCAACTTTTCAAGTGAAGGAAAAGTACAGAGCAGGAAGGAGAGGGTGAGAGAGAGAGAGAGAGGGTGGAAGAGCCAGTTCTCAGCCTTGTGAGCATATGCTTCACCTTTGCTGGCTTCTGGTTTCATTTTATTCCCCCCCCCTCCCCTTTCTCTCTCCCATTGTCTTCATATTTTCTATAATTTCTTTAATGTTGGTTGTTCTGGAAACCGCTCCTTTAAAGTGTTTATACTTTGCTTGACCACTGGTCAAACAACCTATCAAATTCTGCCAAATACCCAAAACACCCCCCATGTGACCCATGCAGCTGGAGGAAAACTTTTATTGTTTAAAATGCCTGCCATCATAATATAACATCAGTCATCATTATGGCTCTCTTCATTTGAATATTTGCACTTGTTACTGAGATCGATATGGGGCTATAATTTAGACAATATATCTCATTCCAATTGTCATTAAATAATAGAAACAATGACTGCCATTTATCATAATCTATTTCAATAACTAATCCAATTCTTTACATTATGATAGCTTTCAATTTTGGGAAAACTTATAGCCATCATCTAAGTAAATAATTTTTTCTTATTTTATTAAAACAATTATCTCATACGAAAGCTAATTAGATATTGGATTAGGATCTGTCCTAGTTGTCATGCCTAATAAGTGCTTGGCAAAATAAAAGCATCATGCATCATCTCAATGACTTATAGATCCTGCCATCCTTCTATAGTTCAAGTTACATGCCTTTTTTTTTTTCTTTCTTTCTTTTCTTTCTCTATTCCCGGCAAAGCCATGTCATGAGATTAAAACAATTCCTTTGGGTTGAAGTAATCCAGTGAGAAAATAATCCATAAAATAAACTTGTAGGGGAGTGCAGTCAGAGCTACAGAGAGTAGAACAGCAACATCTATTAGACAACCAAGAAACTCAAATCTAGGTTCCAAGCAACAACTAAATGGGAAGTGTTATTTTCTAGATGGCACCTGCTTTTTTAAAGTGATTTTATCTAAAAGTAGAATCACGATGCCTATGGCTTCGGTCATTAATTAGTAGATAATAGAGGTCAGAACCATTATATTTGGCATGCTCTCGTTTGGATAAATGAATGATGAATGCAAAGTCCGCCCCAAACTTCTCCAATGTAGGCGCCGTGTCGTCTCTAATTTCCTCTTCTTAGAACTAAAACCTCATGTCACATGTGTGTAGTTAAGTTAATTGCGGTGGGTTGCCATAGAAATTGTCACATTTCGAATGAGAGACTTTGATATTGATTGTAATCATGGCTAATATTGTTAGCTTTCTTCTACTATCATCCTTTACCGCGGTAGCTCGAGAATTTTATAAAAATTATGCTAATGATGTGTCAACATGCTTTTCTAAGAGGACAACCAAGCTGTTGATTATTTAGTTTGTGTTGCGACATCTGTTTTGCTAGTACTTTCATGGAATCATTACTTTTTATCATAGTTAGCATTGCTTCTGCAAGCTGATGCATGACAGATGACTTTCCTAAAATATTAAATTTATCTTATTATTTAAAAAATAATATTAATACTTTATTAGTTGAAATATATTTTTGATCTTTAAATTTCAACTATAATATATTTTCTCATATCTTAAAAAAAAATATTTTATCTATAGTTGTTAAAATCGAACAAGACCAACCGGTTGAACCGATTGAATCGGAACCTGAAAGATAAGCCGGTCCGATTTTAACATAAAATCGGATATGTAAGAGACCCGAAAAAATGGTCAATCCATCCGGTTCATTCGTGAACCGGCTTAAACCGGGTCACGGATTTATCAATACCGTTTCAAATTTTCTAATCTTTGGCATTTCAAATTCTTGAGAGTTTATAGTAACTTTTTCTTGGGATGCTCATAAGTTTTATGGAAAAAGAAAAAGAGATATACAAAGAAGAGAGAAGATTAAAAAAAATGATGAAATATAAAAATTTTATGGGAATCAAAACCGAAAAGCAGAGACATAAAGAAAAAATGATGAAAATAAAGAAAACTCGGATATAAATTTTTTTTTATTTTAAGATAAAGTTAAATTAAACTAAATGGATATGTAGATTGAAAGTAAGTGAATTTTACATATTAAATAAAATATCAAAAAAAAATTTTTAAAAAAAGACTATAAAAATTAGTATTTATATATTTATTTTATTAAAAAATAATTTTTATTAATATAAATATTTTTATATTAAAATAATTAAATTAATGGTTCAATCGATGATTTGATTGTTGAACCAGTGATCCAGTGACCCCGAGACTTTGGCCAGATAAGTCAATTAAAATTAATAAAACAATTAGAATATGATTCTAACATAAATATTGATTGATTGATAAAGCGACGTATCAGCTATTACATTAATTATAATTGATCGAACGTTAGAAATTTAGTTTTCTTAAAACATAAGAAAATAAACGGTAACATAACATGTCTTGATTTCATATTTCTTGCTGATGTTGATGAGCCTTCCATGGCTCGACAACGTAACATGGGTTACGATAAAGCGGGACCATGCACCCCAAATCTTTGCCCATTACTTTCATATAGCGTATCTAAAATGATTCAAATGTCATGATGCACCTCACTTATGTTGACACCTGGTCCATGTAACATGATTTAAAGAGCTAAACTTACGGATTTATATAATAGCTTATTATGTCCGTCCGGTCAGAATGTCATGTCCTATCTACAGGACAATCCAAATCATTTCTATATTAAAAATAGTCCAATCAAACGCGTCTAATCATGCTAAGTAGCTTATGGTACCGATCACATTTTTTTATTTATTTTTTTTTGATCCAAGAGCCCCCACCGTCCATCATGGGGGTGCCAACCTTATCAAATCCAATCACAACGTGGAATCGTCCGACTTCCAACACCCGAAGAGAGGGCCAAATTTTTTCTATTGGAAGAAGAAGTGAATTGCTCCCAAGTAGCCAAGATGCGGTTTGCTCGAATCAACCCACGTACCAGTTTTATATTGCTAACGTGTCATCTCATGCTCGAAGTTCGCAAGGTCATATACGTGGCATCACCCCAGCCATGGAAGAGTCCAACGATCCGATCTTGGAGAACGTGACACGTGCCCAAGATCCCGAAACATAAGGCAGGAGGAATATCTTAGATGGATGTTCAACCGTCTCTCTCTCTCCTCGCGTCTCCCAAATCTTCTGTCCTCTCTTAGCCTTTGTTTGTACGAAGAGAAAAAAAAAAAAAAAAAAAAATAGAAAAATATAAAGATGAAAAGAAAGTACAAAAAAAAGATTTTAAAAAAAATTTAAATATACTTTTTTTTTTTTTATTTTAATATTGATCCCTCTAAAAAATTTAATATATTTTTTAATCATCTATAATAAAAATATTATTATTATTATAAAATATTAACTTTTTTTTTCTTTATTTTTTCTTCCATTTATCTAAATAGGAGAATGTTTCGTGGAGTATAGAAGATGGTTATTTGATCGATGTTATCCAGGATACTTTCTGAGCTCCCCTTTCGAGATGGCCCTCCTTTATGAATATGGACGCCCCCTCCAGTTTAAGGGTTAAGGATCTGATTTTCAGGGATTCCCATGCTTGGCATATCCCCACGGTGATATGGTTATTCGGGGAGGAGCTTTCTTGGTGGATCCTATCTATGCCTCTTAT